>MU224419.1:1445284-1465034 GCA_018584345.1 Thuja plicata
ACAGTGTGTTTTGTAACCTTTAACAGGGTTGGCTCCTAACAGGGCTCACTTCAGAAGAGTGAAAATCAGTAACTAGTTGCATTGGTGGTTTTCCCAAATTGGGTTTCCACGTTATATCTGGCGTTACTTGTGTTTATGCTATTTTTTTTATGCATGTCAATAACTGTGAATGTTTAATGAATAATGATAAGTTAATCTACCGAGTAACAGCAGTATATATTAAAGACATCTAAGGGACTTGTGGATTTATTTTTGTGGTAACTGATTCACCCCTCCCCTCTCAGTTACTCCATCTATATTTCCAACAATTTGTATATCTCAGACCAAGTATCTTAAGGAAATGTTGAATAAATTTGGAGTGGAAGATTGTAAACCTGTTGGAACACCTATGGTAACTGGACATAAATTGACTAGTAATGATGAGACTCGGAGTGTTGTTCAGACAAAGTATAGATCTATGATTGGTGGTCTACAATATCTAACTCACACTAGACCAGATATTACCAATGTATTTGGTATTGTGGCAAGGTATCAAGCAGATCCTAAAGAGACACATCTTGTTTCTATGAAAAGAATTTTTAGATATTTAAAAGGAACAACAGAATATGGATTATGGTATGAAAAATCAGATGATTTTATTTTATAGGATTATATTGATGCTGATTGGGAAGGTAATGTGGATGATAGAAAGAGTACTAGTGGTGGTGCATTTTTCCTTGGGAAAAGGTTGGTTTCTAGGTTGAGCAAGAAGCAGAACTGTATTGCTCAATCTACTGTTGAATCAGAATATGTTGTTGCTGCAATAAATTGCACACAAATTTTCTGGATGAAACAAATGTTGAAGGACATTTGAATAATTTTTGAAGAACCAGTGGTTATTCATTGTGATAACACTAGCATGGTGAATATGTCAAAGAATCATGTAATGCATTCAAAGACTAAACATATTTCTATTAAGTATCATTTCTTGAGGGAGAAGGTAGCAGATAAAGATATTAAACTAGAGTATATTACCACAAAGGAACAGATAGAAGATATATTTACAAAACCTTTTCCAAAAGATGCTTTCGAGTATCTCAGAAGCATGCTTAGGGTCAGAGCCCCTCCTTGTGATAACTAATTGATGCAAATATGCGTCTGTCCAGTGGCTTTTGGAGCTATATCATTTTCTAGACTTGATGTATGGATCTACTCCTCAGGGGGAGTGATCACAGGAATAGAAGATTACATGAGTTATGGCACCCTTTGCCATTGCTACCAAAGGGAGACTATAACTATGATTCTTGACAGAGTAGGTCTCTATGTTTTGGGTATATCTTATTAACAAAGATATTTCAGATAAGCGAACTTACTGGAGGACTGTAGACATATTTTGGAATAATGGGTTGTTTTCTATTGATATGTGATAACTGGTGATGTCAACTGTGGCATGTATTTTGGAGGAGACCTATTTGGTGGCCAACTTTAGACATGTAGCGTGTAATATGAATTGTGAGCATGGATTGTGGATCTGGAAGCATAAATGATGGATTTTAATTGATGTTTACTTGTTATAGGTATTGTGTGTATCTTAGGAAGGGGTTAAAAATTATTTGTATATTGGGAAATCCTAATTGGCTGACCTAATTAATTATTTGTGTATTATAGGAAAGCTTAATTGGCCAACATAATGAATTATTGTAAAATGGTATATATGGGTGATCTTTTCTTTTGGAAAGATGTGGTAGAGGAAGAGATTGAAAAGAAAGAGAAGTGAAAGATGCGAGGCTTATTTGGCTGCTGGATGTAGAGCAGAGTTTGTGATAAGATACCTTCATTGGAACTGACCAAGAAAAGACAGTTGTTATCAAACAGTTCACTGGATGGTATATTTTCTATAAACACTTGTTCAGATTGTGAATCCTTGAGGGTGGATTTAACCTTCTTTGGGCAGTGAGCCTACTACTTTTCTTGACTCCTAATAGGGTTTGTCTCCTAACAGGGACTATGTACTGTAATGTTGTAATAAACTCCTAACAAGGCTAAATCTTTTAACAGGGATACTATACTCTCAATACATTATTTGTGGATGCTAATTCCCAAAGGGGTTTTACCTTTAACAGGGTTTCCTCGACAACAAGTATTGTGTTATTGTGTTGGCATTTATTATGTTATCATTTGCATAACAATTTTAGCTTTTAAAGTTTAAAGTTTAATAATCTATATCACAACTAGAAAAATACTCCAACATTGCACACATTTATAGGCCACCAAGTTGGATACCCAAATTTACCATGTGTCAAATTCCATACATTACATCCATGCAACTACAGAAGGAAGAACATGCATTGCTCCAAACTCCACATACTAATCTAAGTGTCAAAAAATACTCATGATGTTGGACATAAACTGCTAAGTTAATATATATATATAGTCTTCTCAAGATTCAAGACATTCAATACTTCATGTAAAATATCATACTCAACATGCAAAGCACCTAATTCATGTAAGACTAACAACTACCAACTTTGAACACACCGACACATGCAAAATTGCAAGATGGAAAGTGTAACAACGCATAAAAATGAAAATTATATATGAATAATTATAACTACATCTCCAAGGCCCCCACATTCCATGTAAACTCAACATGAAATATAAAGTGGTTACATACACAAGTCCAATTGTAAATAGCAAGTTCCCCATAAATAAAAATTGAAACTTGTAACTAACAATCTGGCATGAGTAAACTATTAATTATGACTCCATTCAACTCACACAAAGAGGAATGTTTTCCTCCTAAAAATTATGGCCCTTATTACCTATACCACTCACATGTATGGAGACACTAAATTTTTCACTCTCGTAGATGGCATCACCATGTACATAAATAATTAACTCAAGTAGACAAATAAACTTAGGAAAAAATAATTAAATAATCACTAATTTTAATGTTGGGGCTTACAAAGGTTTGGATTCCTTAATCCCAACAATAATATGCTACAATCTCTATTACAAGCACCAAATACAAAAATTAAGTTTGATCCATAAACCACCATTGATTTCAATGATATAATGGTTTAAGATATCATAGGCTAAGCATTGTGACCAAATCTATACCAAAATCCATCATGACCAATCACTAAACTTTGGAAATCCATTTTGGACTCATTATATCCATTCAAATATTTTCTATGAGGTGGCATTCTTAGGCATCATAAGTTGGTCAAACTTGTCACAATTCACTATGTAATCTCCATCTAACATGTTCTTACACCTATCAATTGCATACATCTTATTTGACTTACAATCCTCATAGATGTTTATACACCTCTTACATTACATATATGCCCTTACACATGTCATAATGCAAAAGGAAAATGGTATAAACTACCACCTCAAAATGGGACTTTGTTTTTCTTAAGAACGTGTAAATAAATACATATTATTTAGTAAGTTAAACATTAGGATTGCAACATGTGTTGGTTCCCAAAACCGTAGATTTCCAAACCCTAAAGGTATGTCAAATCTTATGCTCGGGTTTAACAATGAGTTCTGGCCAACAAACATGTTTGGTTCAAAGTGACTAAAATCCCCTGCACTTCTAGCTCTACCAAACCAAGGCGGGTGTACTTGATAATCAGATGTTTCCTTTCTCCTTCCAATCAAAAATATTTTGGTATGTTTATTGTATATTACTTCTTCTTCAACCAATTCAACTTGGCATATGAATCAAAATTTATCTTTTACTCTTACTCCTAGTTATCTTGCCTTCTAACAGATTATTGGTACTACTCTACTTCCTCACTTCTATAATTATCACTGCTTCTTAATTTGATACTTTCCTACTGAAATCTAATTTAAGATTTGAATTAGTTTTATGTGATAGATCAGTGCCTTATCCTTGATTGGGCAATAGAGTCATCCACTTTCATACCCTACGTATAACTCTGAAAAACATTTTTTTTAAATCCTCCCTTCGATGGAGTTGTAAACTACCCAACCTCCAATGCTATATAATTGTATGATGTCTTCACAGTTAGTCTAATTGAATTTAAATCTCCCCATGAAAGACCAATTACACAAGACACAACAAGAAAAATGAATCTCAGATGTATCTTGATGTTCCAACTATGTAATAGCACACAATTTCTTCACATGGTGACTTGGAGTAGCAATTATCAACCCCAAAAAATTATAACAGAGAATTGGTCTGGAAATGAAAACAAACCCATAGCACAATTGAAAAGAAGACAACTGAAAATTTTATTGAATCATATTTTATTTACAATCTATTTGTACATTTGAATCTCTATCCTACAATCTACCCCTTTTTTCCAATTCTATGATTTCCCTTTTATAAACACAAGAAACCCGTTCAAATAGGTTACATCTTTTAGTTAAACAACATGATTCTTCAGTCAAAAAATAATTAGTTCCCCTTACAAACTAATCGATTGTTTACTAATTACATGTTCCAATTATTTGTTTAAAGTAATTGTTGTATTTTTCTAATTTGTCCCTCAAATGAAGTCATCCCTGAAACAATTGCTCCCAAACTCAAACATTCTGCACAAAAGAGAATTTGCACGGCAGTGACAATTCATGAGTACCATTGAAATCATCTGATCTCTGGAAAAGAAATTTCTTCACAATATGCACCCATCAATAATAGAATTATTTGTAATATGTATAATTTCCCCTATTGTCACTCTGAAAAAATCCTCTTCCTATATACCAGTATTTCCAATGGATATTTCATGTTAGGGGAAAACTCAAGGGAAGCACATGCTTTGTTTTTTCCCTTTTACTTCCCTATGTATCCACCAAGCTTGGGAGTTTTCAAAACCTATGTTTCCCTCAACATTTATGGTCGGGATGTTATTGTTGATAATGTGAATTCTAACGGTCATGACCATTGGATTCTTCTAACTGTTCATTTCATGAGTTTCTCTTCGTATTTGAAGAACTGAGCATTTGTATAAATATGAGTGTAGATTGGATGTATAAAATTGAACAAAGTAAATAATAAATTTACTGCCCTTCTTGTAGAGTGGAAGTAGTAGTCATTTATGATGAACCACTATAAAACTTTGTTTTGTCTCTAAATCTCTATTTATGTTTTGAATTTCATGGTTTAGTTTTCTCTTTTAAGTTTAACAGTTATACCTTGGAACTTCATTCATCATTATCTGCAATGTCACTGCTTCATATCTTTCGTGAAAGTTACTTTATACTTCTTTGAAGGCGCTCTGCCAAACATCTGTTATGTTTTCATCATTGCTTATGCATTTTGTGCAATGTTTGTAAAGGTGTTCTCGACCGCAATATGTGACAGAGATATGCCTTTGTAATGATCTGATTCTATTTTAAAATTTCCATTTTGACATGGCAAGGAGATTGCTGACAAAGACCGTGCCTTTTGGATTTTTCAATTGGCAACTGCATTCATCTTTTCAATATCTGAGACATAAAATTTTAAACTGAAACTACTAAGCATACTCCTATCCATCTCCATCTACATCATGTTCATCTTCTTTACAAATCCATTCTACTGAGGGGTGAATGAAGTTATCTAACATGCAATGTCATCATCCTTATAGAATCTCTCATTTTTTGTTGAATGGTGTTCTCTATCATTGCTTGGTTTCAACAAAAATCATATTGTTGATCATAATCCTCTTCTAATAGTTTCTCTTGCTGCAACCCTAAATGTTATCCCTGATACGTCTTGTGCAACCCCAACTCGCCTTGTGGCCCATTTGGTCCTACTACTTTCTGCTATTGTTTTGTAGCAATTTTTTTTTAACACTTATTTCCTCTTCAGCTCTCTGTTCTCAGTGTTCTTGGCTACCCTAGCGGAGTTTCCTTTGTTAAGGAGCCTAAGGAAAGTATTTCTTGGATAGTTGTTTGTTGTCATCGGAAGAATTGTTCTTCAAACTCGTGCTCATCTTCTCATGCGGTGTGAGTTTGGTCTTTCCTTTGAAGGGCTTCTAGCATTTGTTTTATTTTTTTTGTCTTTGTCAACACCTGTTGTGTTGTTGATGGCCTAATTATATGCCTTCAAGCCTTGTTTTTGTAAGGGACAACCCCCTTGTTAGGATGCTTTTAACAACCAAAAATAAAAATCATTTTCTATATAACTCTACACAAGATCCTTAAACTCTTTGAATTAAGTTGAAACCTCATATTTTTGCTCAATAAATAAACATGATCCCTTCTAGAGAAAACATTAATGAAAGATACATAACTTAAATTTTACAAGTGAAGATATATGAAAGAGACAAAAAAAAATGTCACTATAAACTAGTAGAAAATCTTTGCAAATTTTCTCTTTTTTTTTTAATAAAATAATAATTATCTTGGAAAATATTTCTTTAAAAAAAATTCTTATGAAAAATTAGGTACCCAAGGTGTGGATCAATGAGTATAAGGGGTAGTGCATTATGGTGATCAAGGGGGTAGTTATGCCCCATGGGCTCAAAGGGAAAAGCATCTGACGAAGCAAAGCCTCTTGAATGTACCACTTAAAACTCTTTGGATGTAGTAGCAACAATTATGAAGTATTTCTCTCCATGATTTTCTTTGAAGGAGGTGAATCTTTGAAAATCTCCTTAAAAATGCTTAAAACTCCACTATCTTAATATTTGGCTTGGGTTCCTTGAATATCTTCATTCTAATAAATTACAAAATTAGTGAAAATAGGAGGAAAATGAGTTGAGATGTTGCAGCACAACTCTCTATGCCTGTGTGTGGGATAGAGGAAACCCTAAACATGCTTCTTCTATGTTTGGTTGGCTTACAGTGATCGAGTGAGGAGTTTTGGTGAGTTTGGGGGTTTATTCTTTCATTTCTGGGGCGTGTAATTTTGCAAGGGGTGGGGTTGGCCCTTCTTCATTTCATTTTTGGTCTATCTTTTTGTTGCCTTCCAATCTGTGGTGTGGTGTGGTGGTGTTTCTTCTGGGTGGGGATTTGTGTTTCTGGTATTGCACTTTCTACTATCGGTGTAATGGGGATTGATGATGCCCCATCCTCAATGGATTCAAAAATGGTGGGTTATGAACCCTCTTCTTTCATGCATGAAAATAAGGTTTTGGGGCAGGAGTCTGCAAATGTTGCATGCTCATCTCACATCAGGAAGGTGAACGGTTGCTTGTCTATGAGCCAAGATCACCACATTCTAGTTATACAACCTGAGATGGTTTCAAAGGATATTGCATACTGGTCAAATCATGATTTTATTTGCAAATTCTTGGGGCTTAGGCTTTCTTTACTGGTCTTGGATATGTGGGAATGGCGTGTCTATAATCCTCAAGGGGATATGGAGATCTTACTAGTTGTTAATAATTATTTTATAGTAGTCTTTTCTTGCATGTCAGATAGACATGAGTCTTTTGAGGGAGGCTCATATTTTTTCAACAAGATTGGTTTATTTGTCAAACCCTAGCATGCGGGGTTTAAATTTAGTAGAGGAGCTTCCTTTTAGGGTCCCATTTTGGGTTCACCTTCCTAGGATTTCGCTTGAATTCTTGAAGAGTGGTATTTTACATTTTATTGCTCTATTACTTGGAAAACTAGTTTTTTTGGCTACACAAACACATGACCAAATGGTAATTTCTTTTGCTTGAATTTGTGTTGAAGTTGATTTAAATAATCCTTTACCAAACTTTATGGAAATCTATTTGGGATCCTCCTCTTGGATCTAGTAATTGGACTATGAGAAACTCCCTTTCAGATGGTGAATATACCATGAGTATGGTCATTTGCAAAGGAAATATCCCCAGTCTGTCTCTACCACTCCAAATTTGAAGACTCCTATTGGTTTTTTTCCTAAGAAGGATAAGGGGAAGGCACTTGTGATCCAAGAGAGTTTAGATAAGGAAGGATTTATCCCTGTAAAACCCCATAACAAGGGGAGAGGTCAAAAGGGAAATGGAGAGATAGGGAAAATGATGATTTATTTAACAGGTTTGAGGCTCTAGAAGGTGTTCTTTAGGAGGAAGGTGTTCCTATTGATCTTTCTCTCAGTTACGGGACAAAGGTTGTTTCGCTATTAGATGAGGGTGGACAAAAAAATATGAATATGCCTATGGAGGATGAACATGGAAGGAAGTTGGTCTTTGTATCCCTTGCTCAGACTCTAGATGGTCAGGTCTTGAATGGTTATAGTGCTCAGATGGATAGTAGTGAGGGGATAGAATCTTTGGCTCATCTAGTAAAGGGGGATTTGGATCATGGTAAAGGAAATAGTGCTACACATACTTTGGGAGTACTTAAAAAATCCCTCAAGAAAAACTTTGTAGAGAAATCATCAAAGGTAGGGCGGAAAATAGATCAAGTAAAAGTGAAGTGAAATTGTGAGACATTCGTGGAGTCTAGTTCTATTAAGACTATTGATTCTCATTTATCCAAACCCCTTAAATGATGTTCATCTCTTAAAAAGTAAGGGTTATGAATAGCATCCCCAAACAAAAATATATTCGCAGATTAATTGATTCTTATTCTCTTGGTGTAGCCTTTGTTCAAGAAACCAAGTTGACAGTGGATGATTTGGCCAACTGTGCTCCTCATGTCTAGTCCCATTGTCATTGGAAGGTGTAGGTACACATGGTAGTTCAAGGAAATTGCTTTCTTCCATAACCCAAATATTTTTTCCCCCTTGTGGTGGATTTCTAGTCATTCTTTCATTTCTATGGTTTCTTCTAGCTTTGAGACAAGAGAAAGGTGTCTCTTCTCTAATATTTATGCTCCCACTGATCTCTTGGGTGAGTCTCATATTTGGTCTCACATCAATATTGTTCAAGCCCTGGACCCTTTTCTCCCTTGGATTATGGTTGGTGATTTTAATGTTGTTACTAGTTTGGAGGAAACATGAGGAAGATTACTCAGGTTGGACCCTTCTTCAAATTTTCTCAAGAATAATATTGACTTCTTGAATCTAATTTATGTGAAGCCAAATAATGGTGCCTTCACATAGAATAATAGGATAAGTGATGTGGATGGTATTTCAGAAAGACTTGATATATTTCTAGTTTCCTACTATTGGGCTAATGATAGGTGGTCTACTAGCTCTGAGATTCTTTTTTGCAGGGGCTCTGATCATTGGCCTATCAAGTTTTTCAGCTAGCTCATTTAGAATCTCCAAAAACCCTTCTTTCATTTCAAGATGATGTGGTTGTGGGATTAGTCTTTATAGGTATGGTTGACTAGTGGTATGAAGGGATGTTTGTCCATGTTAGGGCCGTGTTTATTTTTGGGGAGAGGCTCCAACATGTGAAGTATAGGCTCAAGAGGTGGAATAAAATTTGTTTTGGGAATTTGTAGGCTCAAAAGATGACATCTTAGTCTAAGTTGGATAATTCCACACTTAAAATTCATGATCAAGGGATGACTTATAACCTTGGTAAGGTTGAGGCTTTAGCCCTTAAGGAATTCAAGGAATGGGAGTTGCGTGAGGATATTTTTTGGAAGCATAAGTCTCGGATTGATTGGCTTCAGGAAGGAGATAGAAACACAACTTTTTTTCATAACATTGTTAAGGCCCAAAGATATGGTAATTCTATTACTTCTCTCATCTCTTCAAAAGGAACTCGTCTCTCTTCTAGCGAAGAAATTTCAAGGGAAGTTGTCAATTATTTTTCAAATATGTTCACCAAGGATTCTCTCATTGCTATGGAAGAGGAGGGGGTTATTTTGGGTTATTGTCCTTCACTGGTCTCCGCTGAGATGAATGATGCCCTCTTGCGCCCCATTTTGTTTCCTGAATTGGAGGAAGTGGTGTTCCATATGAAAAAAGGTAAGGCTCCTAGCCCAAATGGATTTTCTATTGAATTCTTTTAGGAATTTTTGGAGATTATAAAATTTGATCTTCTAGAAGTTGTTTAGGAATCTCATAGGAATAAACAAATGATGAAGTCTATGAACTCTACTTTCTTGGCTCTCATTCCAAAGAAGGAAGGGGCTAATAGTTTGGATTGTAGACACCCAAGTCTGAAACGTAATTAATTCATTTAATTAATTACTCATCTTCTATAGTCTTAGGTAAATTAATTTATTTAATTTATCTAACATACTTGTCTTATTTAATCAAATGGACTTTTATGTTTATTTGATTAAATAATTAGTACCTATTCCTCTATAGTCACCTTATTAATTAAATAGTATATTTATTTAATTAATTTTACCCTCTTCCCAATCCCTCTAGATAAATTAATTTATCTAATGTCCAAATATATTTAATTAAATAAATTTGTGTTTAATTAAATATCTCTTTTCCTCTATTTGAATTAAAATAAAATTCAAATTCATATTCATATCCTCTCATCCACTTGCATTCTCCTACTTTTCCCACTTGCATTCCTAATCCTATCTTAATTAGATAAATACCCTATCTATCTAATTAATCCTTATCCCCTCCTAATCCCCATCCACTTGCATTCTCCTACTTTTCCCACTTGCATTCATAATCATGCATGTCTTAATTAGATAAATACCCTATCTATCTAATTAATCCCTATCCCCTCTTAATCCCCATCCACTTGCATTTTCCTAACCTATCCACTTTCCCCCTAATTAACCCAACTCATTAAACTAATCTTCTCCTAAATGTTTGCACATTCCTAAGCATGAGGCTTAGGGAAGCAAAGTCCAACTTTGATTCCTCCATCCCAATCCTTGAAATTTTTCCTTAAAGACCCTTATTAATGAGGTTGGACTTTGGGATTTTGAGAGATAAATGTCATTTATGGAAAGTCTCTTTCCCCATCCCTCAACCACACAGAGATTGGCATCTGGTCACCCCTCATTAATGGAGGATATCCCTCACCTACTCAACTCTCCTATAAAATCCTCCCATTTCTCTTCAATTCAGGATCTATATATTTTAGCCATCCATTATCTTAATCTTGTATTAATTAGATAAATACCATATCTATCTAATTAATCCCTATCCCCTCCTAATCCCCATCCACTTGAATTTTCCTAACCTATCCAAAAATTCCTAAACCCCACCACCCAAAAGAAATCCAAAAAACCCAAAATCTCAAACATCCATTGTGCCAATTTCAGCGAATCTATCATTCCCGAATTGGTAGATTCGTTGAAATCCTAGTTTTCAACCATAAAAAGAATGTATTAAATGATGTACAAATAAAATGGTTAAAATTTCTACCTCATGGTCTGGTCGTCGTCTCTGTTGTACCTATCTGATCAATTCTTGTCGATGCTTTGGCCGCCCGTACACTCTTATTTTCTCCTTTCCCTCTCTTTTCCTCTCCTCCCAATTTAAACTTGTGTGGGTGAAAATGAATAGGAAAAGTTACTTTTTTCCTATTTAAGAGTTATTTTTTAACCCTATTTTTTACCCTTTTCCCTTCTTTTAGTCATCATTTCCTCATACGAACTTCGATTTTGGCATCGTTTGCATCTATGGATTCATATTTTTGCCCCCTTTCCTTTTCTCCATTTGTGTCATGTTTCCTCTCTTTTTGAGAGCCTGTTTGGGCCCTATTCTCTCTCATTTGTCCTCTTGAGGGGAAATCACCTAGTGAGTTTAACTCATTCCTTTCGTCTAGGGCATGTCATCATTTTTTTGTGCAAGCTGCATTTTATTTTTCTTCGAAAAGATGTTATTTTAACGCCCTTTTGAAAAGGGGGAAGATTTAGACACCCAAATGTGAAACGTAATTAATTCATTTAATTAATTACTCATCTTCTATATTCTTAAGTACATTAATTTATTTAATTTATCTAACATCCTTATCTTATTTAATTAAATGGATGTTTATGTTTATTTAATTAAATAATTAGTACATATTCCTCTATAGTCACCTTATTAATTAAATAGTCTATTTAATTAATTAATTTCACCCTATTCCTAATCCATCTAGATAAATTAATTTATCTAATGTCCAAGTCTATTTAATTAAATAAATGTGTGTTTAATTAAATATCACTTTTCCTCTATTTGAATTAAAATAAAATTCAAATTCAAATTCATATCCTCTCATCCACTTGCATTCCTCTACTTTTCCCACTTTCATTCCTAATCCTAACTTAATTAGATAAATACCCTATCTATCTAATTAGTCCATGTCCCCTCATAATCCTCATCCACTTGCATTCTCCTACTTTTACCACTTACATTCCTAATCCTGTCTTAATTAGATAAATACCCTATCTATCTAATTAATCCCTATCCCCTCCTAATCCCCATCCACTTGCATTTTCCTAACCTATCCACTTGCCCCCTAAGTAACGCAACTCATTATCCTAATCTTCTCCTAAATGTTTTCATATTCCTAAGCATGAGGATTAGGGAAGCAAAGTCCAAGTTTGCTTCCTCCATCCCAATCCTCAAAAAATTTCCATAAAGACCCCTATTAATGAGCTTGTACTTTGGGGTTTTGAGAGATAATTGACATTTATGACAAGTCTCTTTCCCCATCCCTCAACCACACAAAGGTTGACATCTGGCCGCCCCTCATTAATGGAGGATAGCCCTCACCTCCTCAACTTTACTATAAAATCCTCTCATTTCTCTTCAATTCAGGATCCATATATTTTAGTCATCCATTATCCTTGTGACCTCATCATTTGATCCCACTCCATTATCATATTTGAATCCAATAATTCTTGAAATCACTATTTACTCTCTCATTATGCAAACTCATGCATTTTTTAGAGAAACTTAGCCACACTTGTGAAAAACCTTTGAATCCCTCTTACTGGTTCTTCCCCCAAGCCTGAGAAAATATGGAGCACTCTGATGTTGTTATGCTATCAAAATCGTGAGCATACATACAATCACAACATCTTGGAAAAATCATTGCAACAAAGAGGCTACAACAAGGTCTTAGCTGGTTTGTTTTCCAGCTTGTTTTACTATCTCTTTATGTCTAATGTTGATTGTTGCATAGCTTTTTGTGTTTTGAGTGTATTTAATAGTTAATTGCGTTCCTTTGCACACATTTCTCTACACACATGGATCAATTAAGGCCTATTTATTTATGTAATGTGATCTATAGGATTATCACTAAACTGATTACTAGAAGACTCAAGTCATTCCTTAGTGCTTTGATTTATGAAGAGCAAGGTGGTTTTGTTGGGGGGAGACAGATTTTAGATGATATTTTGATAGTGATGGAGGCTATTCAATATATGGAAACCTCTAAGGAGAAAGCTATGTTTATTAAACATGGCATGGCTAAAGCTTATGATCAGATGAGCTGGGAATTCTTACAGAAAAATTTATTGGCCTTTGGCTTTGGGGAGGAGTGGGTGAGTTGGGTTCTCAATTATGTGAATTCTATCTCTTTTTTAGTTCTTATTAATGGGGAACTATCTGAGTTGTTTAGTGCCTCTCAAGGTCTTCGACGGGGAGACCCTTTATCCCCTTATTTATTCATCATCATGGCAGAGGGACTTGGTAGATTTATTAAATATTAGGTGAGGTAGGGTCTTATTCAGGGTTGGAGTTGTTAAAATGATCTTCCTCCCTATTCTCATCTTCAGTTTGTGGATGACACTGGTTTGCTGGGCATGGTCAGGATCAACGAGGTACTAAAATTTAGGAGAGCATTGGCCATCCATTTGAAAGCATCAAGTTAGATAATTAATAATGATAAATCTTTTATCAATTTTTTTAATACTCCTCAGCTTATTCAGAGTAGGATTGTTGGGATTCTCATATTTCAGATTAGTTCTCTTCCCTTGATGTACCTTGGGACTTCTTTGGCTTTGGGGTTGCAACGCAGAGATTTTTGGAAAGGGATTTTGGAAAAATTTTGGAGTAAGGTTAATCATTGGACTTATAGGTGGCTATCTTCTTTTGGAAGGGTGACTCTCCTAAAGTCTGTGGTGCAAGATCTCCCTTTATATAGGTGTTTTGTGTAGGTTCCCCCCTCCAGCTTTGTGAGGGATTTTGATGATCTTTCTCGCCAATTTCTCTGGTATGGCGGTCTGCTTTCTTGTAAGTGGAGTTTAGTCATTTGAGAGTCTATCTCTAGACTGAAGCATGTTGGTAGCCTTGGTCTTAAGTCTATTTCTTTGGTTTGAAATACCTTGGAAAATAAGTTGTATCGGAGGTGGTGTAACTATCAGGATCAAGACTGGGCCAAGATTCTTACCTATGAGTACTTTCCTAGTGTCGATTTCCAAGATGTGTCACATCTTGGTTTTGTGGGTAGGGGTTCTTGTATTTGGGACACTCTAAAAAAAGGGGCACAACTTGTTAAGGATGGCCTTTTATGGATATGTCATAGAGGCTCTGAAGCTCTTTTTTGATAGGACTCTTGTGATGGACACCCTCCTATTCTTTCTTTCTTTCCTCAACTGCAATCACTTTGCAATATTTTTACTGATGTTGGGTGGGTTAAGGTGGATAATTTTAAAACAATTAAGTGCATAGGTTAGGTGGAGGTGACATATTGGAAAGATACACTTGTGTGGCCTCTGGGTGGTTCTGTTGTTGATTGTACTATGTTGGCTAAAATATTGGAGGGAAGGCTATGCAACTCCCTTAAAGAGAGAGATACTCTGGCTTGGGGTCCCAAACCAAAAGGAAAGTTTAATTTTATCAAAGGTTATGCTATGTTGGATAGGAAATTGCATCGTTAAGAAGATGTGTCATGGTGGAAGAAGGCATGGAACAGCTCTGCTTGGCCCAAGTGCAATTTTCTCTTATGGTTGGTTTCTTTGAGGAAGTGTCTTACATGGGAGAATCTTCACAAAAGAAGGTTGCAAGGGCCTTCCTTTTTTATTTGTTTATAATGTAGAGCACACTGCAAGAAGTGATGTGATGGGTCATTCCCTCTTCCTACACCCCAAATGCAACTTATTCGAGGTCTGACCCCTTGGTCCTTTTATACACAATTTCTTCTACCAAAAAAAGGTGATTGTATGCTTTTCCAACTCCTGCAAGGTGAGCAATGCTCCAACCAATATCCTTTAATATTGTGACTTAGGGACAATAGCCCTATTCTAAGCCAAAATCTAGAAACCTTCACTAGTGGCTTCACACAACTCAACTAATGATTGGGACACCTTACTTATGATTTAAGGATAGGGAATCTGTTAGAATGAATTTAGAATAACTGAGGGAGGGATTAGTTATCCTCAGGTCTAGATGTACCAATTGAAACTTTATATCACTTTAAACAACTCAGATCTGCTCAGCAGCAATAGCATAAGTCAACAACATAAATATGCAGTTTACTGTGCAAATGTAATCAGCTTGTAGAAACTTAATAGTAAAACACAACATAAACATTCACACAAGTTGACACCAGTATTTAATGTAGAAACCCAAATTGGGAAAAACCACCAGTAACATGCTACCAAGTTTTCACTCTTCTGAAGTGAGCTCTGTTAGGAGCCAACCCTGTTAAAGGTTACAAAACACATTGCTAAATGTGACCTAGTTAAAGGATTTAATCACCCTATCAAGAGTGGCCTTGTTAGGGGTCTTAGAACATTCCACATGAATTTCACCTTGCTCAAAGGATTTATACAATGACTGTTAGGTCAACCTGGTTAAAGGATTTTGACTGATACAATGGTTAGAAAGTAATCAACAGGTCTAATCTGATACATACAACTTACTTCGCAAATCCATATCCAATTTAGCTCTTATGCTAATTCACTGAGTGGCCTCCATTCTCATGTCAATCTTTATATCTTCTTGGAAAACCGTCAAGCAATCACTTTCACAACTCTCTGCTCCTCTATTCATCCTTATTTTCTAGATCATGTCGATCAGTCAATTAACCATGCAATTCTCTTGCATACACTTTTCACATACATACATCTACTTGAATAATCGCTTGAGGTTATCTTATACCTATTCATCTAGGTAAAATAAATATTTTCTGCTCAATTATGATCAGAGATCTTAGGTTAGGTCAGATCCAACAGATCTTTCCATCATTTACATTTAATTTACTTCTCCAAAGTAATCATTAATTAGATCTTGGATCCATGCATTAATTATGGTTACCTGTGTATATAAATAGTGTGGACCAATCATTCTTATCCTTAATTAAATTTACATATCCCAATAAATTCAATTATATCAGCCAGAGATCTCTAATCTCAACAATTACCAAAATACTGCTGCTTGGCCAACACTGTGTTCTTCCACTCGGTCATCACTATTTTCCTCAGTAATTTACTACCGCTCAGTCGATACTAAGAAATTATGCTCGACATACACTGGTGCTCGGTCGACACAAACTTCACTCGGCATATACTGTTCCCAGTAATCTGACATCTTGACTTAGTGTAATGAATAAACAACACATGCCTTTGCCAATGTGCCAACTAATCAAGTACCCTTGTAATTTCTCATAACTCATCCATTTCACTCGGTCTTCTTGTTATCCTTGCCTTCAAATCTTCTTCAACAATCAATAGATATGGTACTCAAATAGATAGAAATAATCTCACTAGTTAAGGTTTGACATCAATGACAAAACAACAATTGTTTACATTGTAGCTTTCCAACAATCTCCCTCTTTGGCATTGATGGCAACACTAATCAATAAAAAAAAAATTTTACAAACATAGTTACCATACAATCCAAAAATTCTTCCTATGTTCCTTGATATGAACAAATCTTCATTAATGTATTTAGCTTCATTATGATTCTCATCTTGTAAAACATTTCTCCCTCTGTGTCTGTAATCACACTGAAATCTTTACTCTCCCTTTTTCTCTAAGTATAGTAAATTCTCCCTCTTTCAGTAAACTCTCCCTCTTTGACAACAATGCCAAAGATGTTGACATCTTTATTATACAGATTCTTCTGTTCTAACTCAGTATCATCTTTCTTATGATTGATCCTCTTTTATGTCCTTGTCTTTCTTTCACAGCTTTAGGTAGCATCCTAAAGTGTGACTTCATGTCCATCAATGTGTCAAATATTTTGAATATAACATTTGATGCAATAGTTCCATTCTTAACTAATTAGCCTCAGTTAGCAGAATCACCCCTAATTTACCTCATAGATACTCATGAGCATCCTTGGGTAGTGCTTTTTTAAATATGTCTGCTAATTGTTCCTTAGTGTGCACATATTCCAGTCTCACTTCCTTGTTTTGAAATAGCTCCCTCAAGTAATGATACTTGATAGCTATATGCTTTGTCTTAGAGTGCATCACAAGGTTATTAGAAATATTTATGGAACTCGTGTTATCACAATATATAACAACTTATTTTGTGATCACTTCTTTCATACCTTTCAGTAGTATCTTCAACCACACAATATTAGAGCAGTTAACTGTTGCTGCCACATACTCGGCTTCAGCTGTATATTATGAGGTGCAATTCTGTTTCTTGCTTGTCCATGAAATCAATCTCTTTCCTAGAAGAAATGTGCCACCTATGGTGCTTTTCCTATCATCCACATTTCCATCCCAATCAGATTCAATGTAAAATCTAAGGTCAAAATTATCATTCTTTTTGTAATACAGACCATATTCATATGTTCCTTTCAAATATCTCAAAATTCTTTTTACTGCCATCATATGAGTTTCTTTGGGATTGGCAAAAAATCTTGCAACAATTGCAACAGCCAAAGCAATATCAGGTCTATTGTGTACAACATATTGTAGCTTTCCAATCATTGACCTATAGAGGGTTTGATTCACTTCTTTTGTATCATCATTTTTTGTCAACTTTTGTCCAGTAGCCATGGGTGTACTCACTAGTTTTGATTCTTCCATTCCAAAAGTTTTTAGTATCTCCTTGACATATTTTGATTGAGTAATATAGATACCATTCTTCATTTGATATATTTTCAAGCCAACAAAGAATTTGATTTCACCAAACATAGACATCTCAAATTTAGTTTGCGTCTCTTTTGCAAATGTTTGGCATAACACATCTTGTCCACCAAATATAATGTCATCAACAAAAATTTCAGCTAATAAAGTAGCTTTATTTTGTTATGTCTTCAAACACAGATTGTTTTTTTCATAGGTTCTTGCAAATCCAATCTTTATCAAGTAGTTATTCAATCTCTCATACCATGCTCTTGGTGCTTGCTTCAGTCCATATAGTGCCTTGTTTAATCTGCAAACCATGTTCCTCTTGCTTGGTTCAACAAATCCATCAGCTTGTTCAATGTACACTTCTTCTTCTAATATTCCATTTATAAATGGTGACTTTACATCTATCTGATAAACTTTAAAACCTTTGTAGGTTGCATATGCAAGTAAGGTTCTAACTCCTTCAAATCTTGCAATTGGGGTGAATGTTTCTACATAATCAATTCCTTCCTCTTGTGCATAACCCTTGCATACCATTCTAGCTTTATTCCTTTTTAATTCTCCATGTTCATTCAGCTTATTTATGAATACCCACTTAGTACCAATTATATTTTTGTCATTTGGCCTAGGTACAAGTGTCCAAGTCTTATTCTTCTCAATATGTTCAATCTCTTCATTCATGGCTTGTATCCAGTCTTCATTTTCTAAAGAATATTTTATTGTTTTAGGCTCAAAATCACATAACAAGCATGTACCGTCTCTCAGCTTACTTCTTGTCATAACTATAGAATCCTTTGATCCTATAATTTGATCATATTTGTGGTGCCTCCTTACATAATTTTCTAGAGTAGGTTCTTGTTTTGCTTCAGATTCATTGTTATCGTTCAATTCAGGTTTATTTTGTGTCTCAGCATCTTCATCAAATAGCTCAGCAATTGCCTCCTGTTGTCCGGCAATCTCATTCTATGACTCGTCAGGTGCTAGTTGTTGCTTGAAAACCTCATTCATAGGTTTAGGTAATACATTAGAATCTTCCTCATCCAGATAGACAAATGATTTGTAACTTTCAGGTTCCTGTGTGCTTTCTATTTCATTTCTTTCTGCATATTCATCAATTCTAACATTTTCACTTTCCACAATTTTGTTAGTGTTAGAATTCAAACACTTATATGTTTTACTTTTAGTTGAATATCCAAGAAATATGCCTTCCTCACCTTTAGCATCAAGTTTGTCATTTTTTTTATCCTTCAGTATAAAACATTTACTTCCAAAAACTTTGAAATATCTTACATTAGGTGCATATCCATACCATAGCTCATAAGGTGTAGCATTAGTACCTTTCTTGACTTGTACTTTGTTTAGGGTATAGACTATTGTACTTACAGCTTCTCTCCAATATTTATGTGCAACATTCTTCTCCATCATTAGTGTTCTGGCACAGTCCATGATAGATCTATTTCTTCTTTCAGCAATACCATTATGTGGTGGTGTCCTAGGTGCGGACATCTGTCTTTTTATACCTTGGTCATTGCATAACATGTTAAACACATTAGAAATAAACTCGCCTCCTCGATCAAATCTCAAACATTTCAGACTTTTGCCTGTCTCCTTTTCAACTTTTTCCAAGTACAACTTAAATAACTGGAATGCATCAAATTTCTCCTTAAGAAACATAACAGTCATCATTCTATAGTAATCATCAACAAATAGAATAAAATATCTATCTCCACAATAACTTTTCTCACCAATGGGACCACAAAGGTCAGTATGAACCAATTCTAGAACTTCCTTAGAAGTTTGAGTCTTGCTTTTGAAAATAGATTTAGTCATTTTTCCCAATTGACATTGCTTACACATTGCATTTTCAGGTTTCTTTAAATTAGGCAGCCCTCTAACCTTTTTCAATTTGCTTATGCTTACCAAGTTATCAAAGTTTACATGACACAACCTTTTATGCCATAACCAAACATCATTATATTGTGCAAACAAGCATGTCTCATTAGCTA
>MU224419.1:1505003-1522733 GCA_018584345.1 Thuja plicata
ATGATCTTTTCTCTTAAGCCTTTAAGCTTTCCAAGAAGAGACTTAGCTCTGATACCAATTGTTGGGATTAATGGGAAGTAGTACTGAGAGGGGAGGGGTGAATCAGTACCTCTAAAAATTTTAACACTTTTCACCTTTCATCATTTGTAAACCAAAACTTCAAAGCAAATGATAACACAATAAATTCCAACACAATACTTGTTGTCGAGGAAACCTTGTTAAAGGTAAAACCCCGGTGGGAATTAGCACCCACAAATTATGTACTGAGAATATAGTATCCCTATTAAAATATTTAGTCCTATTAGGAGCTTATTACAACATTATAGTCCGTAGTCCCTGTTAAAGGATAGACCCTATTATGAGTCAAGAGTAACAGTGGGCTCACTGCCCAGGCACACAAACCAAAGAAGGTTAAAGCCACCCTCAAGGATTAACAATCCGAACAAGTGTATATAGAGAATATACAATCCAGTGAACTGTCTGATAGCAATTGTCTTTGCTTGGTCGGTTCCAATGAAGTATTATATGTTAGAATAACTGAGAGGGGGGGTGAATCAATGGCCTTAAAATAATTCCAAAAATCCAACCAAAACTTATATCTCAAATATAATATCCTCTAGTTATCTTTCAGTCCATCAAGATGTATGCCTTAAATAACTTTAATAAATATAACTTGCTCGGTAAGATATATTTGTTGTGATTAATGGGAAGTAGTACTAAGAGGGGAGGGGTGAATCAGTACCTCTAAAACTTTTAACACTTTTCACCTTTCATCATTTGTAAACAATATTTATTGTATTACCGACCATATATGTTGTTCTTCTTATGCATGTAATATTAATTCATAATCTTTAATTGTTTGCAACATTCATAAAAACATTCATGAAAGTAATAAACACATAACACAAGATATGGTATTACAGAAAACTCTTGTTAGGAAGTAAAAAATGCGGTGGGGATGGCACCCACAAAACTTCACTATCTGCAGAATGGAAGGGAGCTGGGAAAGGCTTACAATTGATCACTTCTGATGATCTACCCTGTTAGGAGTATTAAAGTGGAGACCTGTTAAGATCTACTCTATTAATAGCTTTAGCAACACTGATTTAAGTGTGCACTCGGTTAAGAGATTTACAATAGGACTGTTAGGTCCACCTTTCTTGAAAGGATTTCTTAAGTGCACTACACTTGTTAGAATGAGTACAATATATTTGACCTAACTTTATGCAATCTATAATTGTTGATCACAGATCCATTAAAGCTCTCGTAATATGAATATCACCTATAGTGATTGATGAATACCTTTTCTTTGCTTGTCGGTAGCCTGTGTTCTTGTTCTTGAAACTTATTTGATCCTTTTCTGTCCTTCTGCATGAATTCTCTTATTTGATCCTTAGATTCTCTTAGTGGCTACAATCATCATCAAACATGTTCACAATAGATTGAGCATCTATTTATACAAGTATTTGACCTACTCTAGAATCATGCATTACAAAGTTATCTCTTAGATCCAAGGTATATAAATTGACCTTGATCTTTAGTTTGCATGTTTTAAATCAGTAAAACTAATTAAAATAATAATAATTACATTGATTCATCCACACATAATGGATTTAAAACAAATCAAGAAGCTAAATATACAACTTCAGTGTTTTATCTAACGTGGAAAGCCAGATCCAACTTTTGTGGGATGTAACTGACTGTCAGTTCTTGGTCGTCGGGTTGAACTGAAAGTCTGTCGGCATTCCTTTTTTGAACTGATCGTTGGGTTCCCTTCATCTATTGGTTTCCTCTCATTTTTTCTATCGGGTTTCACTTTTGTTACTCGTCGGGTTCCTTTATCATTTTTGTCATCGGGTAACACTAAATAGTGTTTGTCAGGATGCTTTGAACTTGGCAGTATCGAGTTAGTATCGGGTAACCTTGGCGTCACGTAGTGTTGTTCCATGTCTGTCGGTGTAGTGTAAACCGATGGTGTAGATCATGTTTTTCCTTATATATACTAATGGAAAAATATAATGCCTTCAATATTGTTTATCTTTTCTAGACTTTACCGAATAGCAGTAAATAAACTTAGTGTTAACCGACTAATCCAGTTTTAATGGTGTGTAAAGAAAAAAATCAATGCAATAAACCATATACACATTTGAAACATAGATTTTAATGTGGAAACCATGTTAAGGGAAAAACCACTTGGGACCGGTAACCCAAAAAAATTCACTCTTCTAAAGTGAGCTCGGTGAAGAGCCAACCCTGTTAAAGGTTACAAACACACTGTTAAGTGCGACCTTGTTGGAGGATTTAAAACTAAAACTTTGTCTTTTTACCTAGCATTCACTATGTTATCAACAAGAAAACCTTTTGATACTCTTGAGTATCTCAATACGATAAGGACTGTTAAATCCCTCTCGGTTAAGAGATTTTCTGAATCAATGGTTAAACTGATACAGTAAATGATATGTTCAATAATACAACTTTAACTTGCAGATATTTAGATCTATTGTTACTCCAATAATAGCTCTCTGGTGAATGTTCACTTCAGTTCCTTTTCTTTCTTTCTTTTTTCTTTATGCTCGGTGAATGCTCTGTCCTCTTATGCTCGGTGTCTGCAGAATTCTCTGGCTCTATTCTTCAGCCTGTATGATCAGATCTGCATGAAGAATTCTATCTTCGCTAGAATATATTCAGCATTCCTCTTTTTTCATAATGAATTCCTTGTCTATTTATATAGACATGATTAGACATTCAATCTCCTTGTTTTTGTCATAGATCACTTCTTGATCTAGAAAACTCGACATGATTGCTTTATCCTTTAAATTTCTGCTTTAGTTTTATTCTGTAGATCTCTCCTTGATAACTACGCTTTAAATCTCTTCCATTCTTTAGTTTAACTGATCATTGGAAATAAAGAAATCAATCAGTTAACCTAAAATATAGCTCTTTCCAAATAAGTAGTTTTGTCATTCTTTAACTTCAGTTTTGATCGGTCATCAACTCCAGTTAGCTTGGTCATTGACTTCAGTTATGCTCGGTAGCAATTTTAGTTATGCTTGGTACTCGGTATACACTGTGAATTGCTCGGTGACACTTTCTCGGTTACTACTATGAACTGCTCGGTGTTCACTATCCGTCGATGTGCACTGTCTGTTGATGTTTACTGTCACTTGGTGTATACAGAACTTTTATGTTTTACCAACCACATAAACTTTGTCTCTTCATATATTCAAAGTTATGATATTATGTGTATGAACAATCAGACTATTTCAAGTTGACATCTATGACAATATAACACATTATCTGATTTAATGTCTTGTATTCACTTTTGCATCTCGGTGATCATCAACTTATCATCTTCAAACATTCAATCAGTTATAGTTCATCATTATAATCACCAACTCTGATCTACATCCAGTAGTCAAACAAGCCTCGCAGCTCCCACACTTCTCTATCTTCACAATTACCTTCTCATCATACATACATATTTTCAAAAGAAAAGATCTCTCATATATACCCTATTACAATAAATGATTAGGTCAGCCAACTAGGCTTTCCCAATATACAAATAATTATTTAACCCCTTGCTAAGATACACAAGGTACCTAAAACAAGTAAACATTAATTACAATACATCAGATATAATCCAATATTTTCAATTCATGCTCACAATTCATAATACATGCTACATCTTTGAAGTCGGCCCCAAATAGGTCTCCTCCAGAATACACGCCGCAGCTGATGTCACCAGCATGTTCATGACAATCAATCAACAACAAACATTCCTCAATCTATCTTTTGTCATCCCTTAAGCTTGCATACTCTGAAACATCTTCGCCTGTAAGATATACCCAAAAATAGAGACCTGTTATGTCAAGCATCAATATTACAATCCATAAACTAGTCTTCACTAAAATATCTATAACATCACCAATATGCAATATTAATTCAAGTGACCTTGGGAATAAGGTCTTCACACATCCTTCTCCATATCCTTATCTTTGATCGTTCTGACTCATTCGTACAGTGTTCGTACTCTTCTGTCAGTCATCATACAATAGTAATAACCAATTTTTTTCTCTGCAGAAACGTATGTTGACATCGGTGAAAAAACATGAATATCAGCAACATCAATAGTACCCAAATCTAATATAATCTAACACACTCTTACAACACCTAACTCTTACAAAGCTCACAGACCTAATTGGCCAGACTAGGTTTGGAAATCAAAACAAGTGCTAGTAAATGGGTGCATGGGATCAGTATAGGGCTCCAGATCCTCTCTACTAACTCCAAACAACTCAAATCTACCTCCAGTTCACTCCAACAATTCAATTCTTCAAAATATCAACATTATTACACTCATTCATGGCTGAATACATTGAGATATTCATCCTAGGGATTGATGCAAACATGTCTTTCCCTTCGAGCCACACTCTGAGCTTTAGGAATCCATAAATACACCTTCCTAACTTGCATTTTCCAAAAGGGTGAGAAATTTCACCAGTTCAAATGCAAGTTAGGACTTCATTTGTGAAACGAGATCCTAACAGGCCTCTTCCTGGACTGGTTTTAGAAAATTAACTCAAAAACACTTCTACTCTAAACTAATCAATCCCAAATCTGTTGAAATGTTAAGATAACACAAAGTATCTTCAAAACATGAACTTTTCTTGCAAGAACAACACCAAACACGGTCGTACCAGTCAATAAAGCTCAGAAAAACTCTTCATCTTCCATTCATTTTGCATCAAAACATAAAAATAAAACTTCTAACCACTTGGGTTCAAATAAACAACTTAAATCCACTTCATAAGTGAAGTCAAAATTATCCAAATCCATTTTTGACTGTTGGTCTTCCATCTTGTAACTCTCGAGCAACATTTGGAAGTTGCTTGAGCAACATTTTTACATCTTTTGCAACTTTTGCCTTTTTGCAACTCGGAGACTTTTGATTTGGATTCTAACCTATCAAATTGACAAAACATGATCAAAATGACTTGAATATAAGAAAATTAATGCTAAGACTCATCTAGACAATCAAACACACCTAAAGCAACTTAATGCTAAAACCAATGGTCCCATTGGACTAAGGCGTCACAAGGATTATAAGAGTGCCTTAGAGATCCTTGACCACACAAGTGGATCCAAAAAAAATAGGATGATCTATAGGATATATCCAGTTATTATAAACACAAAATCATGAAATCAATGACAGTCATGGGTGCACTGCACTATAATCCCCTAGACAAAGAGAACTCAAGTCCCTTGAGTTAGGATATCTTCTAATGTGAGTCTAGCTTTCTTGATGTCTTTAGGATTTATCCAAGTAGCATCCTCCAAGGAATTTTGTATCCATTTTACTAGATACTCATAGTATGTAGATCTCATGGTTTATTTTGTTATCCTTTTATCCAGAATGCATTAAATTTCTTGAAAAGGTGGTTGAGGTAGTTCTTGTAGCTCCTTGTCCTATTGAAGATATTGATCACCTGCAACAGACACATCAGTAATAGGACCCTTGTAGACATATAGATCAGCCACATTGAAGATTGGGGATAAATCAACATTGGAAGATAACTCAATCCTATATGCATTGTTGCCAAAAACCCCTATAGTCATATAAGGCACGACCTATTTCGGGAAAAGTTGCAATCAAAGGCAAAAAAAATTTGCTTTCAGAGCCGTAAAACCCTGGCTCGCATCCTAAGAAGGAAAATTTTTTATTCAAAAAAAAAATAAAAAGTTTTTTATTCATTCAAAAAAAAAATCATTTTTATGCAAAAAAAACTTTTTGCAATTGCAAAGGTCACGTTAAAAAGTTTTTAACAACTTTCAAAAAGTTGTTGTTTTACTTTTTGAAAAAGTCCTTTTGACTTTTTTGGCAAGCATGCCATAGGTACTTAGTACCTAGACCTATGTGCAGGCCTGTACCTACTACTGCGCAGGCAGTACCTACGTTTCTTTTTTCAAAGCAAAATTTTTTTTGCCAAAACATACATTTTTAATGCAAAATCAAAAAAAAAAAATTTGCCTCCACATTTTTAGTACATCTGCCATTTTTGGTGAGATCTGCCAATTTTGGCGTTAAAATTGGAGATCCGCCAAATTTGGCAAGAATTTCAAGATTTTTGGAATCAGCACATGCAAAAATTCTTGGCATGAATTTTGAGGCGCCCAGTCACCCGGTGATGTCAGCATACAGTCAGCGCACAGTTAGCAGGTGATGTCAGCATACAATCATCGCCTAGTCAGTAGGTGACATCAGCGATGATATCCTCAAGTCATGTGACGGTCATACAACTGTCAAATTTTTTCCCATGACTGGCTTTTTCCAGCAGGCTTGCATTTTGGGGGTACTTGTGCTTTTTTGGTCCTACAGGGCTCATACGGTCTCAAAATTTGACATATCATATATCGACGGAAAGGTCTTTCCAAGCCCATTGCATTGGTGTAGGTTTCATTTCTTTATTCTTCCATTTTGATGCCATTTTTGAGCTTCAAAGTCAAGGTACACAAATTTGCATTCTAAAGCATTTCTTGCTCTTTCTTTCAAGCTTTCATAATTGTACTGGAATTGGATTTTATCGATTGTGGGGGGTGTTCTTTCTTGATTTTCTATCATTTATCTTAGAAAAACAAAACATTGTATCACATAAAACAAAACCCCTTATGCATCTTCTGTCTAGTTCTGAAAGAAAACATAATTAAAAAATTAGTCAAAGCACAGGGCATTATGGCAGACACAGCATCTGTTGAGCTTCTCACTACACACAATTACCATGTGTGGAAGCCACAAATGACCAGACTCCTCATGTCATGAGGTTTATGGTCCTGCCTGGATACAGTTCAGCCAGTTCTTCAGAGGCCTTATGAGGCTCTTATGCACAGAATTAGGATGGATGAGGCAATGGGCCTCATTGCCATGAATATTTCAGATGGATTGTTGTTCCACCTAGATGGTCTGACCACACCTAGGGATATGTGGGACAAGTTTTCCACCTTGTTTGGCACCATAAATCAGTTCAGGATTCTCCAGATAGATGCAGAGTTCACCTCCTTGGTACCTGAATCATTCACCAGCATTGAGGACTTCTTGATGAAGTTCAAGTCTCTTCGTTCTATTTTACAGGTTGATGGAAAGATGAAGTCAGATGATGAGTGTATCTTTCTGATACTCTCAAAGCTTTGTGGACCTTATCATATTTTCACTTCTACCTTCTACTCCACTATGGATGCACTGGGTGCACGTCATGTTATGCCCTCTTTTGAAACCTTTTGTGACAGGTTAACTCATGAGCAGTCCAAGCTTAGTCAGATGGATTCTCTTACAGGTTCACAATCATGGGCATTGCTTGCCAAGTCATCTCAGGATACACAGAAGCCAAAGCCGAAGTAGATATCTGATTCCTCTTCTCAGCACTCTACTGGCCCACCATCTTCTTCTAAGAAGGAGAAACAGAAGACTCAGAACCCCACATGTTCCTATTAACAGAAGGGAGCTCATGATGAGTCAACTTGTTTTTAGAAGAGATTAAATGGCTATGAAAATAAGATTGCATATTTTCAATCTCTTCTTTAGAAGAGCAATGTTTCCTCTCCATCCTCTTCTAGCCCACAGGGGTCTGCTTTTTAGTCTTCTTCCACATCTTTGACATTTGGACAGGGTCATGCATTATGGGCATCTGTTGCATCCCCTTCACAGGTCCCTTGGATACTGGATTCAAGTGCTTCTCACCATATGGCATCTTCTCAGGATTTGTTCTCTTCTTTTGAGGCTTCTCCTCTTCCTCATATTCTCATGGGGAATAGCACTGTACAGACAGTCTGCGGGACAGGTTCAGTCAACATTCAGGATGGAACATTCAATGATGTATTGTATGTTCCATCTCTATATGCAAACCTTCTCTTGATTTATCAGATTACACGCAGTGGGTCAGGGAAGATAGTTGAGTTCACAGCAGATTCAATCTTCATCAGGGATAGTGCGATAGGAGGCATTATTGCTACAGGGATAGTTGATCATTCCACCCATCTCTACACCTTCTCTCACTTTGGTCCACCATCTCCATTGTCAGAGCATAGCTCTCCTCTTTCGAGAGAGCATCATGTGGTGCAGTCAGGTCGCTTGAACCTTTGTGTTGTTCCTGAGACCAGTGTTGTGACTTCCACACCACATCCTCAGGCGTACTTTTCTCTTCAGCAAGATTCTTCTTCAGTACTACTTGACCCTCCAGCTCTATTCATCGAGCCACCAAGTGTAGTTTTTGAGGATTCTACAGAGGACATTCATCTCCTCTTTGATGACAGTGTCAGCACACCTGTCATACCACTTACATTGGGGATTCCCTTTTAGGATCCTTGTGTCTACTCCTTTGAGCATCAGCTTGGCCTTCCAATGACACCTCAGCTTTCGAGGTTCCCTCTACAGTGTCCACTGACTTTCACTCCTCAGAATTGGAGTCACAATGGTTTGTTCATTGATCCAAGGGTTCTTTCATTCCAGGGGGGCTTTGGGGCCTTGACCCTCTCTCACGGGGGGGTTGGTAGCACGCATTATACTTATGGCTTTGAGAGAGTCTCTTGAAGTCATTATTTTTTTCTTTGCTTGCTTTTATATCTCTTTTTGGAGAGGAGTTTTTCCCACTGGGTTTTCTCCTTTGTCTCCGGTTTACAGAGATTTCCTTGTACTGGGTACCTGATCAGGCCTTGTTGCCGGGACCCATTTCTTGCTTTCATAGTTTTGCTAGGTCATCTTTCTCCCTGCGTTCAGCTTAAGGGGGGGTGTTAGAGTATTATTACTTTATGCTTATTAATTAAATCATATTGATTTAATTATATAAGTTCCTATTACTCTAGTTACTTAAGCTTCATTTAGGTGCATTATTAATTAATTATTAATTAATAATGTGCAACCTAGATTTTCCCTTTAGGGTTTCTATCTCACCCTTTATAAGGTTGAGCATTGTACTTTTTCATTATCTCTTATGCATTTTTCACATTTGAGAGCACTTTTCTTCTGTCTCCATTTTTCTTCTCTTGTAACAGGTTATTGGCTAATAGGTTCTTCTTGGGTTGTGTAGAATTGAGTTTGATCAATTCTTTCAATTTCTTGAAGACTCTAAAAGGGACAATCTTCTTCATCATGAGCTTGGTGTATTTTTATTTAGGTAGTCTTTCCTTCTTCAGGTGAACCATAACCATGTCTCCTACCTTGAATTGGACATCTCTTCTCTTGACATATGTTGCTTGTTTATATTTCTCAGAGGTATGTTAAAGTCTCTCCTTGACTTGTTGGTGTATGTTCTTCATGACTTATGCAAATTCATCAGCTTCAGGACTCCTCTGACCAAGGTTCTGAATATCTCTAAGCTCCAATACACCTCTAGGGTGTGATCCATAGACAATTTGAAAAGGACTAAGTTCTAGACTCCTATTGATATAATCATTATAGGATAATTCTTCTTGTGGGAGGATTGAATCCCATGCTACCCCATACTCCTTTGTTAGACATCTTAGTAGATTTCCCAAAGATCTATTGATGAATTCAGTCTATCCATCTGAGTGAGGATGATAAGAAGATGACATGGCTAAGTTTTTTCCAAGTCTCTTCCATAGGGTACGCTAGAAATGTCCCAAGAATTTTGGATCTCTGTCTAAGACAATGGTGAGAGGTAAACCATGGATTCTTACGATTTCTTTGAATAATAACCCTGCAATGCTTGAAGCATCATGTGTAGTCTTGCAAGGTAAGAAGTCTGCCATCTTGGAGAATTTTTCCACCACCACATAAACATTTTCATAACATGCTTTGGTCCTTGGAAGAACCAACACAAAATCCATGCTTATGGAGTCCCCAGGTTTACTAGGGATTGGAAATGGTGTGTACAAGCCTGCATTGGAACTTGTTCCTTTGGCTTTTTGACAAACTAAACAACACTCTACAAATATCCTTATATCAGACTGCATCTTGGGCCAGAAATAGAATCTTCTCACCAATTCAAGTGTCTTGTCAAGACCAAAATGGCCTGATAGACATCCACAATTCTTCTCTTTTATAATTTTCTCTCTCATGGAACAATCAGGGATACACAGCTGACTCCCTTTAAACAAAATTCCTTCTTGAATCATGTAATCTGCAAATTCAGTGTGATATCTATCTCCTAGTTCCAAGAAAAGTTTGTAAGGTTATTTGAAATCTCCATCATTGGGATACATATCTTTGAGGACAGAGATACCTACACTTTCCAATGTGATTTCTTGTATATCCAAGTTTCTTCTACTCAAGGCATCAACTACCTTGTTAGTCACCCATTTCGTGTGTTTAATGGTGAAATTAAATGCTTGCAAGTACTTCATCCACTTGAGGTGTCTATGGTTCAATTTCTCCTGCATGTTAAGAAAACTCAAAGCATGATTTTCAGTATATACAATAAATTCCTTGGGAAATAAGTAATGCCTCCACTTCCTAAGTGACTGAACCATGGCATACATCTCCAAGTCATATGTAGATTACTTTTGCTTTGCTTCATTAATTTTTTCACTGAAAAATGTCACAGGTCTCCCTTCTTGACTGATAACACCCCCAACATCTCTCTTGCTAGAATCACATTCAATGGTGAAGACTTTGTGAAAATTAGGGAGTATTAATATAGGTTATTGAGAGACTCGTCTTCAATTATTCAAATGACTTTTCTACAGCATCAGTCCATACAAATTTATATTTCCTTCCCCCTTTGATGGTATCTAGCATTGGTGCACTCACCCCACTGAAATTGTTGACAAACTTACTATAGAAACTAGAAAGGCCATGAAATATCTTTACCTCACTATAATATTTTGGAGTGGACCAATTCACTATGGCTTCAACCTTGGAAGGATCCATTTTCAAGTTGCCCTTGGAGATGATAAAACCAAGAAATATCAGCTCTTCTTGCAAAAACACACATTTGTCCAAATTGATTCTTAACTTCTCCTCATGTAATCTTTTCATTACCATGTCTAGATGTATCAGATGCTCATCCTTATCCTTTCTAAAGATTAATATGTCATCTAAGTAAATAACAACAAAATGATTGATAAAAGGTTTGAGGACCTCATTCATTAACCTCATAAAGGTTCTAGGAGCATAAGAAAGACTAAAAGGCATCACCACCCACTCAAACAATCCCTCATTGGTTTTGAAATTTGTCTTCCACTCATCCCCTTCTTTGATTCTAATTTGATGATACCCACTCTTTAAGTCAATTTTTGAGTAGTATTTTTCTCCTCCTAGACAATCCATAAGATCTTCTATCCTTGGCATAGGAAACCTATATCTGATGGTTATCCTATTGATGGCTCTAGATTCAGTAAATAACCTCCATTTACCCTCCTTCGTAGGGACTAGGACTGCAGGCACTGCACAAGGGCTTATGCTCTTCCTAATGAAGCCTATCTCTAATAGTCCTTGAATCTGTCTTGCAACTTCTGCATTTTGTTCAGGGGTCATTTTATAAGTAGCCTTATTGGGCAATGTAGAACCAAGTATGAGGTCTATACAATGACTAATATCCCTCTTTGGTGGCAAAGTGTATGTACTGTTGTCTACAACTATCCCTTTTTATTTGTTCAACAAGTATTGCACTTCCTTAGGACCAACATTTCTGTAAGGTTCTTGACCTATTGGCCTCTCCCTAGGCTTTGTCTTTGGATTCACTATGATATCAAAATAAGGGGTATCTTTCTCCTTAAGGAATTTAAAAAATTCATTTTATCCTACTAAGATAACGATGTTTATTAAGGCTATGTCCTTATCAGAATCAGGGAGAGGTGTCATGGTGTAACTTATCCCATTTTTGGTCAATGTGTAGATATTTTTCTTGCCCCCATGTTTGGAATCAACATCATATTTCCACATGATCTACCTAGAAGGAGATGACATGAATCCATTTTCACAACTTCACATAAAACTTTATCTCTATATTCGCCTACTTGAAATTCTACCCAACATTATTCATCTACCAAGGTTTGTTGATCCTCATTGAGCCAAGATAATTTATAAGGGCTTGGATGTTGTATTTTCTTCAAACCAATTTTACGTATCATCTCATTAGAAACCAAATTCTCAGTAGAACCAGAATCAACAATAATTTTACAAATTTTTCCATTTACCTTGCAGTGAGTTCTGAATAAACTCTTCCTTTGTGGGGCTCCTTGGGATTTGGCATCTTCAAGAGTGTCCTATTGAACATTATGCACTCTCCTTGTTCAAGGTTTGCAGGTTTGGATGTAGTGGTATGATATGAATTCATGCTTTGACAGTCTTCATCTTGAGTGAGTTTCACTCTCATATCTCATCTTGATGTGTTGAAACTTGTATTGGCTTTGCTTGGGAATTTAAAATATTGTTGACCAATCTGATTGCAGGAGAAACACTTGTCAGTGAATACGATGGTGTTTCTACCTCCTGATCTTCCTCTATGGTTTTCTCTACCTTCTCTAAAATTGTTCCTGTGATTATGATCTTTGTCAGGTTCTTGGTGACTTGATTCTCCTTGTGGCCTTGGTGATGATGATCCCCTTCCTTGGAACCTTCCTCTTACCCTAAAATTATTACCTCTTCCTCTGAAATTATTTTTCTCCCCTCTCCTTTTTTGTTTTTCTTCAATCTTCATTTCCATTTGACAACATTGGTGTACAGACTGAGGATTAAACAAACTTAATTCATCTTGGATATTGTATTTAAGTCTATTCAAATACCTAGGAAGCTTTTGCTTTTCATTTTTAGGGATCTTGGCCTTCATTGTGATTTTGTGAAATTCATCAGTATAGGATCCTACATAAAGATATTTTTGCTTCAAATTTTGTAACTTCTTATGCAGATTTACCTCGTAATCATCTGAAAAAAATTGGTTTTTGGTCTCCCTAAGCATCTTCTTCCATGTGGTTATTGGCTCCTTCTCTTTTTCCACTCTTTCCCTTTGTAAGAAATTTCACCAACGTAGTGTCGGTCCCTTCATCTTAGACTTGGCATTCTTGGTTCTCTTTTGAGCAGGAATTTCTTCACATTCAAAATAGTTTTCTAGGGCTTCTACCCAATCCATACACTCCTCAGGGTCCATCTTTCCCATAAACATTGGTAAATATGGCTTTTTATCTCTCTTTTCCCACTCTCTTCAAGGCTTATAAAAGTCTTTGATCTTCTGATACTCTTACCCTTTCAAATTCAAGGCCTTCTTCTCTATCTGATTTAGAATCTTCACCAGTAGGTGCACTGGTATGTGGGATTTTCAACTTTGCAATCCCTGCTTCCATCTTCTTGTTCTTAGTTGTTTGTTCCCTCATAATTTTAGCTAGCTCCACATTTTTAATCCTCAAAGGTATCTCCTCCTCTTCCTTGTCATCAACTTGATCTACCATTGTTGTTCCCAAGAGCTTTTCTAGGCTCTGATGCCACCTAATTGAGAGCACACTGCAAGAAGTGATGTGATGGTTCTTTCTCTCTTCCTACACCCCAAATGAAACTTATTCAAGGTCTAACTCCTTGGTCCTTTTAGAAACAATGTCTTCTACCAAAAAAAGGTGATTATATGCTTTTCCAACTCCTGCAAGGTGAGAAATGCTCCAACCAATATCCTACAATATTGTGACTTAGGGATAGTAGCCCTATTCTAAGCCAAAATATAGAAACCTTCACCAGTCGCTTCACACAACCCAACTAATCATTGGGACACCTTACTTATGATGTAAGGATAGGGAATCAACCCTTTGACTAATCCTCCAACTTCTACAATATGTCAAACCTTGATTGTCCTAGAATTCCTTGTAGGTCTATCCAACTGGTTTTCAGGACATAACTTTTCTTCTTGGTCTCACTTAAGAAAGATAAGGATAGATTAAGACACCCTTTTGGAATTTATGATGATCCCCAAAGCCTTGGGTTCCAACTCCACTCCCACAACACCTAACTCTTACAAAGCTCATAGACCTAATTGGTTAGACTAGGTTTTGACATCAAAGCAAGTGCTAGGAAATGGGTGCATGGGATTGGTACAAGGATTCAGGTCCTCTCTACTAACTCCAAACAACTCAACGTTACCTCCATTTCACTCCAAAAATTCAATTCTTCAAAATATCAACATTGTTACATTCATTCATGGCTGAATACATTGAGATATTCAACCTAGGGCTTGATGAAAACATTTCTTGCCCTTGAAGACACACTTTGAGCTTTAGGAATCCATAAATACATCTTCCTAACTTGCATTTTCCAGAAGTGTGAGAAATTTCACCAGCTCAAATGAAAGTTAGGACTTCATTTGTGAAAGGGGCTCCTGACATGCCTCTTCCTCTACTGGTTTTAGAAAATTAACTCAAAAACACTTCTACTCTAAATTAATCAATCCCAAATCAATTAAAATGTTAAGATACCAAAAATTAGCTTCAAAACATGTACTTATCTTGCAAGAACAACACCAAACACGGGCATACCAGTCAATAAAGCTTAGAAAAACTCTTCATATTCCATTCATTTTGCATCAGAACATAAAAATATAACTTCTCCACTTGGGTTCAAAGATACAACTTAAATCCACTTTATAAGTGAATTCAAAACTATCAAAATCCCTTTGTGACTATTGGTCTTTCATCTTGTAACTCTCGAGCAACATTTGGAAGTTGCTTGAGCAACATTTTTACATCTTTTGTAACTTTTGTCTTTTTGCAACTCGGAGACTTTTGATTTGGATTCTAACCTATCAACTTGAAAAAACATTATAAAAATGACTTGAATCTAAGAAAATTAATGCCAAGACTCATCTAGAGCATCAAACACACCTAAATAAACTTAATGCTAAAACTAATAATCTGGTGCAGGAGCACCTAGGTAGGGTCAGAAAGTAACCTAGGGCTTCTAAGTTGTTTTTGGCTTGTAGTGGTTCTAGCCACACCACTAGGGAATAAATGGGACAAGTTAGGTCCTAGGATGTTTTGAGTTAGATGAGGATGTCTACTTAGGTCTTTAGTGCTTTTATTTTCAGTAATGTCAAAGTTGCTCTTTTGGTCCATATGGCCAATGTTGGGGCAATAGTGTAAATGATCCATCCAGGGGTCAAATTGGACAATTAGGGGTGCACAAGGCCTATTTTATGTTTACTTAGCCTAATTATGCTATTGGTTAAGTTCTTATGATGTTTGAGCATGTTTTGTGTCAAGATCCCAAAAGATGTAAAAGTTGTCAATGTTTTCATTGACAACATTGACAACATTTGTTGCAAGATTGTATTTTTGGAAAAAGTGGTTCCTTAACTGTCTGAACTGTTGGGATGGGGACTTGGACACCTATATTAGACCTCCCTCAACCTTGTGAACAGGTTGTTAGATTTTGATAAGCTATTGTACAGATTGTGTTATGAATGAAATAGTTACAATTCTTGTATTTCTGAGCATTTTGTACTTTCTTGGATTAGATTACCTACTGTAACTCTTGATTATGTTAGGGTAGCATGTTTTAAGATTCTGTGTGGTGGTATATTTCTAGTTGGTGTTGTTTTAGTTCATTTTGTAAATTCTTTTGGTTTCTAACCAGTCGTTGGTCTGAACCAAGCCACTTCTGAAAATGGGGTCATAAATCCTCTTCCCACCGTGGAGTTTGCATGGGCATTTGGGATTAGGGAGATGACTCCATGTACATATTATATAGTGAAGGAGGGGGCCTGGAAATTATGGGAGCTAATTTTAATGTGATGCCCTATGCGAGCCAGAGTTGCATGGCTAGGGATCACAGAAAGTTGCAGAGCTAATGGAAGGGATTGAAAGCATTCATTACTTCAATCAGTGATTGTGGAGAGGTAGAGTGGTGTGTGGAGGAGCCCCAACTCGAAGGAAAAGATTGGGTGAAGATTTTAGAGTGCAAGAAACAAGTTCCTTTGTGTAGGCAGACCTAATGCTTAGAAACCCTCATTTTTAGGCATGATTATAGGAGTCACTGTACGGACACTTTTGGGAAACAAGACCTAGAAAATCTTTAGTTTCTTGATAGAGGGTATTAGTATCCAATGCTTGTTTTCCAACTTGTTGAGGAGTTTTTCAAGTTAATTGGGAAAAAGTGCCTAATTAGGCCTAATGCTTGTAGCCCTATTTTGGGTGAATTTGGCTTTGTTCTTGGAACTCGTTTAGGGTTTCAGTGCAAAGGAAGTTTGTGGACATTGGATTGGATCCAATTAACCATCTAGTGGACTACCTCTCCATATGGAATATTTCTTGATCAATTTGGATCAATTTGTGAAGATGGGCAAGAAGAGCACTATGGCTAGGTGTTGAAGTAGTTTGATTTTCTTGTTGGTGTACTCAAGATGAAATTGAGTGGGGTCTTGAGAGAGGGATCCTTGATGGTTAGGGTTAGTGGAGAAACCTACTTAGGCTAGAGAAGAGTCCTATTGAAGACCCTAGTGGAGGATAGGGTAGGAGAGAAAGGCTTGTTGTTACAACAGATTGGTATCAAAGCAAGTTAAAGACTTGGGAAGTCAATGTATGTCTGTAGCTACTGGTGAATCAATAGGAGAGTCAAGGATGGTGACTAATGCAGAGCTAGATAAAGAGGTGGATGAGAAAAAGGAGAAGAACAGACTCCTTGAAGAAGCCTTAGATGGTACGAAGTTAAGGCTAGAAGAAGTTGCCAATGTAGCAGCTAGAAATAAGGAAGTTGAAAGCAGTGATAGGGGTAAAAAGATTGTTGAAGAATACCTTATCCCTGAACTAGAACTTGTCCTAAATGAAGAACCCTTCCTAAAAGCCATCAAATCCCTAAGAGGAAAGGCATTGGAAGGTATACCACTGTTTAGTGGAAAGATGGACATTGAGGCAGTGATGGATTGGATTGAAGGAATGGAGAACCATTTCGAGTGTGAAGGGGTGACAGAGGCACAAAAATTAAAGGTGGCCAAATCAAGACTCAGAGGGTCAGCCCTAACATGGTGGAAATACCTTCAAGATGAGAGGGTTAGACTGGGTAAGAAGCCCATAGCCAATTGGAATGCAATGGTGACTAAGCTAAAGGAGAATTATCTGCTAGGGGACTATGAGATTCAACTCCATAGAAAAAGATAGAATTTGAAGCAAAAAGACTTGGATGTGGCCTCATATACAGAGGAATTCCAAAGATTGTGTCTTAGGTCTAAGGAACAAGAAGAGGAATCAATCAAGGTTGCTAGGTACTTGGGTGGATTGAAATGGAACATCCAAGAAGAAATTAGTTTGTGGACACCAACTACAGTTCAGAGGTGTCATCAATTAGCCCTAAGAGTGGAGGAAAAGAACAAGAAGAAGGGTGACTCTAACTTCAAAAATAGAGGTAGAGGAAGAGACCAAAGGGGTCAAAGAGGAGGCTATCAAGGCAGAGGTAATGAGAAGAGGACACATGGTGAGAACAAACTGACAGAGCACAATACTAAAAGCACTCCAAGAGGGGGCTATAACAGAGGTATGGGTAATCAAGGAGGTCCTAGCAGAGGAAGAGGAGGTAGAAGTAACTCATACTTTGCAAGTATGAAGTGTTACAATTGTGGTCAATTAGGCCATCCAGCATATAGATGCCCTGACAAGCCTACTTCTTCAAATCATGATAAGAGAGTGGCCTACGCTCATGAGGACACTGCAAGTGTCAAAGCACCTGAGATTGACCATCTAGATTCAGAGATGGGTGTGAACTTAATGTTTAGGAGGGTATTGATAAGACAACCAAGTAAGGATGAGCCC
>MU224419.1:1522924-1536055 GCA_018584345.1 Thuja plicata
AAAGGCCAAAGTGTATTGGTGAATGAGCAGACATGGGTTGAATTCTCCATAGCAGGGTATAAGGACAAACTCTTGTGTGACATCCTACCAATGGATGCTTGTCATTTGTTGTTAGGAAGACCTTGGAAATTTGACAATGGGGAAGTGTATGATGGAAAGGAGAATTCTATCACTTTCAAGAAAGGAGGTAGAACTTTTAAGATTCAGTCTTTGCTAGAAGAGGAGGAGCCACAGTCCAAGACTCCTAACATCATGTTGTGTAGTGGAAAGGATTTTGTGAGGGATCTCAAGGATGATGAGAATGAAGGGTATGCTATTGTGGTAAGACCTAAGGAGGAAGAGAAACTAGTCAAGGAGCCAGTGCCATCAGAGATACAAGTATTTCTAGAGAGGTATAAAGACATAGTGAGTGATGGCACTCCTGCAACCTTACCTCCTAGAAGAGTAATAAGTCATCAGATAGACTTTGTCCCTGGTGCATCTTTGCCTAATAAGGCAGCTTATAAGCTAACCCCTTATGAGAATTTGGAAGTGGCAAGGCAGGTACAAGAACTCTTGGATCAAGGCTTGATCAAGAAGAGTATAAGCCCATGTGCAGTCCCGGTTGTGTTGGCATCCAAGAAGGGAGGAAAATGGAGACTTTGCACAGATTCAAGGGCTATAAACAGAATTACAATAAGGTATAGGTTCCCCATACCTAGGATTGAGGATCTCATGGATTGCCTTGGAGGGGCAATGTACTTTACCAATTTGGATTTGAAGAGTGGTTATCACCAAATCAGGGTGAAAGAAGGGGATGAATGGAAAATGACATTCGAGACCACATATGGGTTATATGAATGGCTTGTGATGCCATTTGGCCTCACAAATGCTCCGAGCACATTCATGAGGCTCATGAATGAAGTGCTCAAGGAATTCACAGGGAATTTTGTAGTTGTATATCTTGATGATATACTGATATTTAGCAAGACAAAGGAGGAGCATATCAAGCATGTAGAGGCAGTGTTGTAGAGGTTACATGAAGAGAAGTTGGTTATCAATCTTGAAAAATGTGAGTTCTTCAAGAAAGAACTAGTATACTTGGGCTTTGTTGTGTCCAAAGGGTCTTTGAAGATGGATCAAGACAAAGTTGCAGCTATCCTAAATTGGCCACCACCTACCACAGCCACTGAGGTAAGAAGTTTCCATGGCTTATCCCAATTTTATAGGAAATTTATCAGAAACTTTAGTGGTATTTGTGCACCTCTATTAGAAACCATTAATGGTGGGGTCAAAGCTAAGTTTAGGTGGACCTTAGAAGCAGGAAAAGCCTTTGAAATGTTGAAGAAACAAGTAGCCACTCAACCTATCCTACAATTACCTAGTTTTAATAAACTATTTACTATTAAATGTGATGCAAGTGGGATGGTAGTAGGGGGTGTGTTGAGTCAAGAAGGTAGGCCAGTAGCCTTCTTTAGTGAGAAACTAAATGAAGCTAAGAAGAAATACTCTTCTTATGAATTAGAACTATATGATTTAGTTCAGTCCCTTAGAAAGTGGAGGCATTATCTATTGCCCAAAGAATTTTTTGTGTTTACTGACAACCAAGCCCTTAGTTATATCAATACTGAGGAGAAACTAAGTAATAGACATCTGAAATGGATGGAATATTTGCAAGCATTCACCTTTACAATTAAGCATAAGAAAGGGCAATTGAACAAGGTTGCGGATGCACTAAGAAGGAGATTGTTGACTGCCCAAGAAGTTCAGTTGAATCGCATTGGAATTGATAGCATTGGAATTGATAGTTTCAGAGATCTCTACAAGGTAGATGAAGATTTTGAAGCATACAAGGTGTGTGTTGATTTTCAGAATCATTTCCATAGCAAGTTTTTTTATTTTACTTTGCAGAATGGATTGTTATTTAAGGGCAATCAGTTGTGTGTGCCAAGAGGTTCCATGAGAGAGAATCTCATATAGGAGAAACACAATGGGTGTTTGAGCGGTCACTTTGGTATGAACAAAACCTTGGAGCTTGTGCAAAGGTTTTACCATTGGCAAAAGTTGGTAAGAGATGTTACAAGGTATGTTGAGCAGTGTGTCATATGCATGAAAGCCAAAGGAGGAATAAGTAATGTAGGTTTATATCAACATTTACCATTCCCTAATAGGTCAATGGGAGTGTGTGAGCATGGACTTCATAGTAGGTCTACCCAAAACAAAGCAAGGATATGACAGCATTTATGTCGTGGTTGACAGATTTAGCAAAATGGGACATTTCATTCCCTACAAGACTACTCATGATGCTAGTCACGTAGCTTATTTGTTATTTAAGGAGATTGTGAGAATTCATGGCTTACCCCTAAGTATTGTATCAGATAGGGATGTGAAGTTTATGATCCATTTTTGGAGAACTTTGTGAACTAGATTGGGTACTAATCTATATTTTGGTTCAACCTACCATCCTTAGACAGATGGCCAAACTGAGGTGGTCAACAGAGTGTTGGGTAACCTATTGAGGTGCCTAACTAAGGATTATGGTCAGACATGGTATGTGGTTATTCCCCAAGCAAAGTATGCATACAATGACAATAAGAACAGAACCACAGGGAGAAGCCCATTTGAGATAGTTTATGGGATGCACCGAAGAGGTGTGTGTGAGCTTAGGGATCTATGAGGCATGGAGTATAGGAGTGTTCATGCTGAGGACTTCACTCAAACCATGAAGGAGATCCAAGAACAAGTCAAGCAGACCATACAGGACAGTATGCAAAAGTTGAAGGCCAAAGTTGATGAAAAGAGAAGAGACATTCAGTTTGAGGTAGGCAACTAAGTATTGGTTCATTTGAACAAATCTCGGTTACAGAAGGGTTTCCCTACTAAACTTTAGATGAAGAGGGTGGGACCTTGCAAGATCCTAGCCAAATATGGGGCTAATGCATATAAAATAGACCTACCTTCAGAGTTGAGCATATCTCTGGTGTTCAATGTACAAGACTTGATCCAATTCAAAGGGTAGATAGCAAAGAGTGGTCAAAGTAGTCAAGGGGTCAGTGGTGATGTTGAGGCTACTGTATTACCTCCCAAGCCACAGTTGACAGTTGACAGAGTTCTGGACTCGAGAGTCAAGAAGACTACAAGGCACAAGGTGTACATGGAACACCTCATCAAGTGGAAGAATAGGCATGAATCAGAGGCCTCATGGATTGCAGAAGCAGACTTCAAAAATGTGGGCATCTCTAAAGATTTGTTGTCCACAGGAGTGACATAACTTTCCTTTGTGGGGAGTATGGTGCAGGAGCACCTAGGTAGGGCCAGAAAGTAACCTAGGGCTTCTAAGTTGTTTTTGGCTTGTAGAGGTTCTAGCCAAACCACTAGGGAATAAATTGGACAAGTTAGGTCCTAGGATGTTTGGAGTTAGATGAGGACGTCTACTTAGGTCTTTAGTGCTTTTATTTTTAGTAATGTCCAAAGTCGCTCTTTTGGTCCATATGGCCAATGTTGGGGCAATAGTGTAAATGATCCATCCAGGGGTCAAATTGGATAAGTAGGGGTGCACAAGGCCTATTTGATGTTTACTTAGCCTAATTATGCTATTGGTTAAGTTCATATGATGTTTGAGCATGTTTTGTGTCAAGATCCCAAAAGATGTAAAAGTTGTCAATGTTGTCATTGACAACATTTGTTGCAAGGTTGTGTTTTCGGACAAAGTGGTTCCTTAACTGTCTGAACTCTCAGGATAGGGACTTGGACACCTATATTAGACCTCCCTCGACCTTGTGAACAGGTTGGTGGATTTTAATAAGCTATTGTACGGACTATATTATGAATGAAACAGTTACAGTTCTTGTATTTCTGAGCATTTTGTACTTTCTTGGATTAGATTACCTACTGTAACTCTTGATTATGTTAGGGTAGCATGTTTTAAGATTTTGTGTGGTGGTAGATTTCTAGTTGGTGTTGTTTTAGTTCATTTTGTAAATTCTTTTGGTTTCTAACCAATCACTGGTCCAAACCAAGCCACTTCTGGAAATGGGGTCATAAGCCCTCTTCCCACCGTGGAGTTTGCATGGGCCTTTGGGATTAGGGAGATGACTCCATGTACATATTGTACAGTGAAGGAGGGGCCCTGGAAAGTATGGGAGCTAATCTTAATGTGATTCCCTATGCGAGCTAGAGTTGCATGGCTAGGGATCACAGAAAGTTGCAGAGCTAATGGAAGGGATTGAAAGCATTCATTGCTTCAATCAGTGATTGTGGAGAGGTAGAGTGGTGTGTGGAGGAGCCCCAACTCGAAGGAGAAGATTGGGTGAAGACTTTAGAGTGCAAGAAACAAGTTCCTTTGTGCAGACAGACCTAATGCTTAGAAACCCTCATTTTTAGGCATGATTATAGGAGTCACTGTACGGAAACTTTTGGGAAACAAGACCTAGAAAATCTTTAGTGACTTGATAAAGGGTATTAGTATCCATTGCTTGTTTTCCAACTTCTTAAGGATTTTTGCAAGTTAATTGGGAAAAGTGCCTAATTAGGGCCTAATGCTTGTAGCCCTATTTTGGGTGAATTTGGCTTTGTTCTTGGAACTCGTTTAGGGTTTCAGTGCAAAGGAAGTTTGTGGACATTGGATTGGATCCAATTAACCATCTAGTGGACTACATCTCCATATGGAAGAGTTCTTGATCAGTTTGGATCAATTTGTGAAGATGGGCAAGAAGAGCACTATGGCTAGGTGTTGAAGTAGTTTGGTTTTCTTGTTGGTGTACTCAAGCTGAAATTGAGTGGGATCTTGAGAGAGGGATCCTTGACGGTTAGGGTTAGTGAAGAACCCTACTTAGGCTAGAGAAGAGGCCTATTGAAGACCCTAGTGGAGGATAGGGTAGGAGAGCAAGGCTTGTTGTTACATCATGATCCCATTGGACTAAGGCATCACAAGGCTTATAGGAGTGCCATAGAGATCCTTGACCACACAAGTGGATCCAAAACAAAATAGGATGATCTCTAGGATCTATCCAGTTATTACAAACAAAAAATCATGAAATCGGTGACAGTCATGGGTGCACTGCACCAATTTAGGCAGTGAGGAATGTAGCTCTCATTTGTTTTTTCTTTGCCCTTTTTCTAGAGAGATCTGGCATAGGTGGTGGGAGGCATGGCAACATGCATTTATTCATGCTACCTCCTTAATTGAATTTTGGGAAAGTATGGGCAAACCTCTAGCGAAGACATCTTTACTTCAGGTGGCTTGGGCTATTGGGTCTGCTTTGATTATCTAGAATCTTTAGTTGTAAAGAAACCGTAGAGTTTTTTGTAACACCAAATTGGAGAGTGTCCAGTTGTGGCAGAAGATAGTCAGCAGACTTCAGGAGACTATCTCTGCAAGGTGTGATTTGTCTGAAAATGTTGATCCTGGTGATTATGTTATTATAAGGAATTTGAAGTTGGGGGATAGTGGATCAGGTTACACTGCTAGTAAAAAATCCCAACATGTTAAGTAGAGGGTTTGTAGAGATGGGAGGTGGATACCTCCTCCTTTGGGATCTTGAAGATTAATACAAATGGTTCCTCTCGTGGGAACCTAGGACATGCTGGTACTGGTGGTATTGGTAGAAGTAATGATGGGGGTGATGTTTTCTTCTTCTCTATTTAAATAGGGCAGCACTCCATAATTTAATGGAGGCTCTGGCTATTAAGATTGCAGTTGAGAGAGGACTTTCTCTTGGATGGAGGAGGATTATCGGTGAATCTGATTCTCAGATTGTTGTGTATATGTTGAACAATTAGAATCTGGATGATGTTTGTTCTGTGGTTAGACAAATTTTAAGCCTATGTAGTTCCTTGGACTTTATCTTCTTTTTCCATATCCCCCAGAGAGTGGAATAGAGTGGTTGACTGTTTGGCGAAGTGGGCTTCTGAGAATGTTTATTTCATGTAAATATCACCTAAATGTATATTTCATTTAAATAGCCCTAACCTCCTACTATAATCTACTAAAGACAAATAAAATCTAAAATTTTGCCAAAATTATTTAAATAATTTGACCAAATAATCAAGTACAAAATTTAGAAAAATTAAATGCTCTTATGATTTAACAACTATTTTTTTGAGACATGTACAATTCACCAATTTTTAATTCTATGAATTTAACTATTCACAAATTGGCAAATATTTGCCACTGAAAAAATTCCCCAATGTTTACAAAAATTAAAATCAAATGAAAAATCAATCAACCCTTATATAAGATTTATATTTTTCAAGGTTTATAAGATTTTTTTCACCGACTTGGCCAGTGTGTTGATGTTAGAACATAGTTTTCATGACATGTAGCTTATTCTCGCAGGTAAGAGCATACTTCGATACCTACACTCCATGCTACCAAAATTGGATTCAGCTGATCTCTTTGCTATAAGTTCGGATGTCAAAAGTGCCACAGTTGCAAATCTATTTATAAGTTGCAAATCTATGTGCTAGCACTATATTTCCTTAAACCATCTTATAACCTTCATTAATAAAGACCACATGCACACACATGTCATTGTCTTATTAAAAGATATAAAGTTTCATGCCAAACACAAGATATGCAAAACACCTAAGAGATTATTTAATTCTTCCAAAAAGAAATCTAGTCTTGACTATTGTAGTTAAGGAGCCATTCAGTCCCTATGGATTAGTGGAAAGAAGCTCAACAATCTATCATCCATACATTCTCTCATGAATGCATAAGTAGATTCTCCTTTGTAGTTAAGGAACCACTCACTCCCTATGGATTAGTGGAAAGAAGCTCAACATTCTACCATCCATACATTCTCACATGAATGCATAAATAAATTTGCATCTGTTATTTCCTTCTCCTTTGTAGTCTTTTCTAATGTCATATCCTACCTTAGTTCTAACATTCCACTTTGGATCACCCGAAGTACATAGGTTAGGCTTTAACATTTGGAATTTTCACCATTCTTATTAATCTTTCCCTTATTTCTCCCTTATTTCTTTTGGCCTTTCCACACACAATCTATGCAGCTCACACAATCTATGCAGCTTTGGTAGCCTTGAAAATAAATCATATTGCTCCTTTAAATGACACCCACTACCTCTCCCACCATAATGTTAACAACATCACTCAATTGTCTCAAGAATTTCAGAAATAACATACAACAATCTTCAAGATTAATAAAGAATTTGTAATATTTCTATCAAGATTCAACTATTTAGCTTTTGAGTCAAACTCATTGACCCGCATATCACGAATAGTGGCTCACAAGAACTCATCTCTCATGAAAATGAATGGAACACTTAACAATCATTACATTTAGGTGATGCTCACAGGAGTGATGATCAGGCCTTCCAAGGAGGTCACCTCCAACTCAATGCAAGAAAGACCTTGTTCACCAAGGATCTGACTTCCTACAAGTTTCCCTCCCCTATGAGTCCCTCATCGTCTTCTCCTAAAATATTTTTAAGCATTAGCTTTACCAAGAGCAAACTCAACAATCTTCATGTTAAACACCACCCAAACGATCTGCTCACAACCACATTTTTTTTCTCAGAACCACAGCCAACTAATCTTGACCTACGAATAAATCTTCCATCTCCCACAAGTCAAAATCCATGTTGTTAATTTTTTCCTTGTACAACTGTAATACACTTGTCCTCTTCTTAAAAAAAGAGAGATCAAGTTTATACACAGCTCCCACTCAAACAAAGATTAGCACGCTCGACCTATAACTCCTACATTTTATGCTTCCACAATTCAAAATTATGTTGTTTGATTTCCCCACTTTCCAACCATGATGTGTTCCTCACCTTTTCCCTAAACCAAAGATGTATATTGTACACAACTCGCACTCAGGCCAAAATTAGTCCAATAAATCATTGCCATACACCTTGAAAACAATTGTCTTCTAGCCTCGAAACAATTGTCTTCACAATTTGTAACAATTACACTACGATAATCACAAGTGCAACAAGTTCGGGGGCGTTCCAATATCACCATTTTTTTTGCTAACTGTGCTACACACTCCATCCCATGCACCAAATGAATAAAGCAAGCCCAAATCAAAAACCAAGTGGTTTCAACAATACAATGGTCAAAAATTCTTTATGCTAAACACTAACCCAAATCTAGTTCAAAGTGCTACGGCACTTCTATAATAGTCAACTGCTAAAAATGAGATGCAACTCCCATGTCATAAAAGGTTACAACCCATCACCCAATTTGAGCATTCCACTTCGAACCAATCATCTCTATTCAAGGATGCCCCATGGCACATCATTTTTCCTCCCTCGTGAATGCTTCTACATGTCATAGAACATTTTACATCTTACAACCAGACGGCAAGCTTTCCTTGTCCAAATTAATAGCAGAAGACCCAATACAGAAAAGAGCATGAAGCTAAATTAAGTGTTGTTATTGCTCAGTCCCATAGGTTATTTGGTATTGTGGACATCATTTAAAAAAAAATCCCATTGCATTACATGTCTTCCAATATCAGACTCCCGTACATATCTTGCATGATATAGATGCTCCTGAATGCAAATCATAACAAATGCCACTGTAACTTGTACCACCTCTCTATGAAAACAAAATAAATACAAATTAATTAATAAATTGAACATTAGAATTGCAGGCATTCTACACTTGCAGAAATGACCCTCCTTTTTAAAGTATAATTCTGATCTGGTGCCGACTACTTATTCTTATGACCATTGTGACAATTTGGGAGGGGTGGGGGTCTGGCAGGGTTGAATATAAAGGGGCCACCCTAGTTGATTTTAGCAAAATTAAATATCACGTTAGATAACTTGCATCCTAGAACACTAATATTTGCACACATTATTAAGAGCTTTTATCAAGGACTCTAAATTACACAAACATCCAAGCAACTTGCATGCTTGACAATGTTGTCCTTGGTCTTTATCTAGCTGTTAAAATGGTATCCTTACATTATTTGACAAGGGGGTAATTATGCCTACCACATGCAATCAAGCAATAACCACAGAAAAAAATTGATGTCAATGCAAAATTAGAACATTGTAGTGAGCCAAAACCAATTATCTTAAATGTAACAGAGATTAGATCCGCAGGGGCAGAACAGATCCACAGGTGCCCAAGAAAACAGACAACACAAATAATTATGCATGTCCAGGAATCAACTTCTGGGTGTTTGCAGAGAAAAGGAAGCCTCTGTATCCGTAAAAATGCTCTTGGTTGCAATGCCCCAAAAAAACAAAAAACTGTGACAGCCAGAGAACAAAATCAAGAAACCAATCGAGTGAAAAAAGCCAGAGACAAACAATTTTAATTAAGGACGCACTGAACCCTCATTTAATATAATTCAGCACAACAATTGCAGGAATATCTGTCAGTACAGAACTTGTTTTGTAACGAACAAGGCAATATCCCAAAAAAAACATGTTCACAATTACCACAATGGAAATGATAAAAGAGCATCTCTTTTCAAAGCATCTGATATTTTGTTCTATCATTTGAACGTCTCAACCTAAAGTTGCATACGCATCTCTTTTTGAAGAGGATTATGTGAAAAAAAAAAAAACCTAATTTTGTTTTAGTAATTGAATTTATGCTTGGCATGGGCATGCAACCCCATTGCTTCAGCAAGTAAAAAGTAATGATATGTTACAATCTCTAATCAACAAGTACAGCATGATATATATATCCCTGCATTTTTCAAATCATTCTAGATGCCTGCACAATTGAGAAGGTTATTGTATCCATAGTCAATAGTTCAAAAGAACCCAATATTGAGTAGAAAAACATCAGAACTCCATTTCATCTGACTGCATGACCAATTAGTAAATAGTTAATAAAAATGCAAAAGCAAGCTAGTCATCTTGAAGTACATTTTGCAAGATAATCATCTTAAATACTTTTTGCTACTTAAAGCATGCAAAATGTAAGTCAAAGAATTTGTAAAAGAGTCGTCAGTGTTTAAAATAAGCATATCAAGTGAACCTTTTCCAATGACCAGAAAATAAATACTCTCTGCTTAAATTTGCAAATAAAGTGGTATGGATGACCCGTCAAAGCTGTATATAGTAATTCATATTGCTTAGATTACACTAGCGTACTTTGCATAGAATAATGTCAGTAATGGGTGGCTAAGACTACTACGGCCCACACACCATTGGTGATAGCTGGAAAGTGTCAAATGTCTGAGAGACATTTTCAGTGACCTGGGAGTTAGCTATGCTAGAGTGATTACTTGTACAGCTACCCTTGGTGTTTGGTTGCAATAATTGCATTAGTGACCATAAAATTTCAACCCTGTGCACATCCCTGTCTGCCTGCAATCAAATGATAAGAAACAAATGTAAGGAATACGAAGGCACAACTTGAAAAAAACTAATGCCCCTTGGTGACCCAAATAAATCCAGAAAAAAATGTTTCCTTAATCAGAGAATTAAGCAATGCAGAGGAACAGTTTACCTCAACAACAAAGCGAGCCCAGATCTTGTCATTGCGAGCCTCCATGATACCCTTCAAGATTGTAAGCCCCAAGTTCCGAATAATGTCAGCTATCTCCAGAAAGAGCCCCCGTTCTTCACACAACATCTGCAATTTATTTGAAGCCATAAAACAAAAATTAACACTAAATCACTTAATCTAACCAAACAAAAAAGAAAAGTAGCATAAAAATGTCCACTTATTCTTTGAAATTGAAATTGAGGGCACTGTTTCTGAGCTATTATAAATTATCAGGGCCTTTTCCAGCCATGTAAATTGGTCAACATTGATTACAGCAGCCCAACATAGCACACCAATAAATTGGATTGAAAAACATATTTAATGTTAAATTCAAGGTATAATCACAAATAAAAAATGTTTCACAACTGAAAACACACACAAGTGGAAAAAAGAACTAAATAGTAAATCCTGCATCACAAAAACTGGTTATAACTGCCATGAAATAACATTCCAGATAAACACAGAATTATGTTGTGAAGTCCATTTTTCAGTCCTAGTTACGATTTTCCAGTCCATGAAGATAATTGAAAGTACCTTTCATTTCAGCTCAGAAAGTATATTTTCCATAGCATTTTCATTTTGGATAACACTGGAAAACATGATCCGAAATGTTGACACAAAATAAACTCACAGTTGAACCCAAAAGCACTCTCAATTATTTTTCAATATTTACCAATTTTTCTTCTGAATAATTGTTAATACCTCACATACACAGAATATATCTCTGTGTGCATGTGTCTGCGTATGTGCATCCATTTCAGTTAGCGAAAAAATGAATCTTATACTGGCACAATGACTGACCTCTACAAGCATTTGCCGGGCTTGATTCAAATTCTCCACAATGATGGGGCACCCTACTGCTTGACCGCCCAACTCAAAGGCCCAGCTAGCACCACCTTCCATAGTGGTGGCTAGCATAGCAACTTCCTCGTCAAGAACCTACATGATTTTCCAAAATCACAAAGATCATGCAATGTGATTAGCAACACAAATCTAGTTTCTCCAGAATAATCTTTAAAGGAGTTACCATAAAAAAGATCATTGTTACATCAAAACCTACACACATTTAACAGAAATGACCAACAAACTCAACTGAGAATAATTGGTTTGGATTCAAATACAGAAATATGAAAACGTGATATTTTCCCTTTAAGTGATTGCTAGCTGAATGGGGTCCATTATTATGAACTTTATAAACAACTTGCCTACTGAAGCAAATTGAAGAAATTTTCTAGGCAGGCAACAGTCATCATGAGCACATCATTTTGCTCATAAGCTTGCATAAATTTGAAGCACTGGGTAGTTGATGGTTCGAAATATCAAGAAACTATTTACAAATAATCCTATATTTTTTTATGAAATCATAGATCTCACTACATCATAAAGAAAAAAAGAACACAGAAGCATCATCCTATAGGTGAGTGCTTCTCAACACACAACTGATGCTACCTTCACACCTACTTGCAAAGAGCTGGCTAATATTGGGTATAAAGGATGAGTATAAAGCTCTGAAATGCAATTTAATATCTAGTATGCATTTCAACTTTTTTCTTATTCAAAATCTGCGGCTTTTATTTTGTACGGAAAATTACAAATTGAAATTTGAAAGAAGACATCCACTTGGTAAAAATGTAAAAAGACATTTCAAAGCCGCTATTCTATTATATGAAAATATATATTATAGGAAGGCAAAGCATCGATGAAGACTGACCAATATTGTATACAGGTACTTCAGGTCAAGCATTAATGAAGACTTTCCTTTCATAAAAATTTAAAAATGTTTCACACTCCCTATGGAACCTATTAAAGCAGAGTGAAAACATCCTAAAAGAAATGCTATGATTGTAATACAAAGGGAAAGTGTGATACAAAATGAACCACACCTTTGATTTGCCAGTCAGCTTGAGTTTATCAGCATACTTTGTCACACTCTGTAAGAAATGCATGTGCTTTATGGTACGTTCAAGTAAAGTATCAATACTGCACTGAAGTGTTCACAAAGTTGTCGTAAGTAGAGGCCCTTAATTTCCAGTACTCTTTAGAGACCAGACACACATTTTAATCTTCAAAATCTGTCATAACAACTACGGTCTAAAGAAAACAAAAATGAAGTAAAAATTACAGAAAGTTACCTTTGATCCATTTGGAATAATATCCCGTAGTTCCTTGAGACGATCTTGGATCTGTTGCCTGTCCTTTGGCCTTGGCCTAGAACTCTCACCAGGCTTGGCCCGCTTCCTGTTACCTTTTATAGGCTCCCCGGGTCTTTTTGTCTGTGCAAACCCATGGTTTTCACAATGGGCCTCATTCACTAGAGATTTTGGTATTGAATTTGTTGACGATTCACTTGCAAATATGTTTACCCCCATGTCCTCATGGAACATAGAAGAAAAGGTTCGATTTGTACAGTCTCCTAAATCTAGGCTTTCTCTAGGCTTGGAAATGTCTATAGCCATTGACTGTTCCTTCTCAGATGCACTCACCTGTACTACAGAGCAATTGTCAGACTTAGCAGAGGAACAATACATAGGAGTCAAATTTGTGGTGCTTGAAAATGTAGTTTTACAGGATATATTCTCATCCGACCCCTGGTTAGTGCGCAGGCATCTATTTGCAACTACAGCATCTAAAAGATCTTCAGACTTGGTCTCAGGCAAAAACCACCCTTC
>MU224419.1:1536993-1552768 GCA_018584345.1 Thuja plicata
TTTTTTGCCTATCAGGCAAAGGAATGCTTGTTGGTATCCGGCCTTTGAAGGGATACACCCTGGATGTAGATGGCAATATAATTGCATTGCCAGTTTCACTACCGTTTTTATCGGCAATATGAGCTAGAAGATTGTTTAGAGGAACATTCTGCTGAAATGAAGATGGATGGTTTACAGTTCCAGTAGAAGCACCATCACTTCCCATTGAAGGGAAGGCCATGGTGCAAGAAGGCAAGCTCTTATTCTTTTCAACTAGGTTTGCAGGGCTTATAAATTGATCTAGAATATCTGAGCTTGGAATTTTTAATACAGATGCATTAGACTTGTCTTCAGAAGGAGTTGCATTTGTTACACCTAATGATGCTGCATTTCCAAGTGAAGTCAGCGGGATAGACATTTTCTGGAAAAGGGACCCTTCAATCTTACCACTATGACCATCCAGGTTGTTATTGGGCAATAATGTTTTTGGAATATTCTGGAATATACCAAACTCATCTTTTACATGGTTTACAAAATCCAAATCTTCTGTGATCTGCATGTTAACATGTACACAAATAAATTTTAAGCATATAAAATGAATACTTGCATAGCTGAATCTGGACATGAGCCTTCATAGAATAGAAAATTTAAATTTTAAGGTATAAAATCTTAAGGTTATACAACAAATCATATTTATATATCTACCAAACTACAACCTGGTCAAGATTTTCTATACTAGTGTTTTGAATTACTAATCATGAATTTGGTTATATGATACAATTTAAAGTATAAGTTTGCCATATATCTAATTGTTTTTCCTTGTCAGGTTACTGTACATCCATGTGTATTAAGTATTAACCCTTTCTTCAAAAAAAAAAACCAAAAATTTGAAAAAAACAAAGCCACTAAGGCAACCCAACCTACTACAGTTCCTCAAGCCTTAGTTCAGTTTCTTAAGATTGTATGGAAGGAAAGAAGGAAAAGAGAGCAAGCACATAAATTCCACAGATTGGAAGCCAACTAGAGATGTCACTAGCATTATAGTTGTTGACGTACCAATACCAGGAGGTAAACCCCAACCATGTCATCCAAGAACAACTATTATACAAACAGACAAGAGATGGGGACCAATCAGGGAAACAAGAAATAGATAAAGGCCAAAGCTGAAGATTGAAGCTAGATAAAAACATTTCACATATAAATATCATCGCTTGGAGAAGAACCTATATTTAACATGACTATCCATGACAGTAATATGGCCTATTTAAGATCCAATGATATTCATTAGAGAACTGCGTGGACAAATGGAGAAAGGCTAGACAATCCTAAGAGGAAGAAAGTACTTCCCATCAAAACTCTCCTAACACCCAAGGTCAATGATTTAATAGAAGTAGAGAGATAATAGATGATCCATGCCCATCCCCCTTCTCTGGGCCCAGGGAACTAGATGACTTCTAACGCTGTAAAGATGTAAATTACTGATGCCTTGAATATAAGCACGGGAACTTAAATACCCAAGTATAACTCCACGACGGAAGACATTATCTACATAACCCTATCATTATATGTATGTGCTCCCAATTTCCTAGTTAATATACCAATTGCCTTGTTCCTAGAATTAAGAAAATCAACTTTCATTGATAATCATAAAAGTAAACTGCAGAGAAATCATTGAGGTTGTACGGAGAAGATGAGAAAAAAGGAAGAGGGCAAATAACATGAATGCAAAATAGCCATTGGTTGGTAAGAGGAAATTGTTTGAATGTGGAAATACTAAAAGTGACTGCAATGTAATAAAGTATTGCTTCACTGTGCAAACTCCAAAGAATAAAATAAAAAAATTTAATGAAGCACTATTCTTCAATTCAAACCAAAAAAATTGAAGCAGATTAAGGTATTGCATTAAAAAAAGTCTGGGCAAAGTGAAATCAAAAGCTGTAGGATTGTTTTAAAATCCAAATTCATTTTGAGATCCAAAAAACAATTAAAATTATTAGGTTGATTTGTGAAGTGTTATCAACAAATAAAAGGCTATAGGACATTTGTCACTCTGATATGGATTAGAGTAATGATCCCCCACATTGGACCAAATCCTGCCAAGCAAGATTTAAAGCTACAGATTGATAGGGAGATTTTAACATTGCCAAAGCATAATTAAATAACTAACAATTACTTATTTATGATGTAGCTCATATTTATAATTCAGGCAGAGTAGCATTAATAAAAACATTAATAGCACAACTATTTGAAATTATACATGAAATTATAGATGTACAAGGAAATTTCAGCAGCAAACTCTTATTATTTTGTATTTATTCTATTGATTGTCTCGAGGCAACTTCATTGTCTCCATTTCAGTCTTTGAAAACCAGTGGACACCCACATGATCATTTATGAATTTACAGATTGTAATATTTTTATCAGGAAGGGGATCTGGTGAGGTGTGGCAACTTTTCAAACACGGGGCAGAAATCTTCAAAACTCTAGACAAAATGTATATTTCCAAAGAACATGAAAATAACACATCATACTTTAAACTCACCATTTGTGTTGAACCAAACTGCACAACACCGTGTGGCATTACAGCTATAACAGCAATTGTCTGCAGGGTAAGACATTCGTTTAGTATTCCTCATCAACTCTTTCAGTGTACATTGATTCAATAAAAATAATAATTCAGTAAATATGTGATTAGAACTAGATATCCTAAGTCTGAACTGCAAGATTACACTGCAGAAAATTGTAACCCTAATAGCAATCATAGAAAATCTTGCACTCACCTTGATTCCAGCAGCAAATTGATCCTGCCATTCAATGGGATACTGTAATTTAAAAAGACACATCATTAGCCTATACTAAATTGACAGATGAAAAATGTTAATATCCATCTCCACTGAATGAGAATTTGATTTCTTATTCACTAACTATTTCATTACTCTCATCATTCATTGCTAAAATAAAGCAAACATAAAAAATTTAAATAAATTTTATAATGTTCAAAGGGTACCATTTCTCCTTATGAAGCTAAATTTGAGGATTATGCAAGTGCATAATGAGAATATGACCTTAGTACATGAAATGGAGACCTGTTAAAGACTAAAATACAAGATAATGGATGTACATATTTTAAAAACTGAATTTCTTGGATAGCATATGAAATACGAAGTCTGTTATCTAGTTGGCAGTTTGGGGCTATCTTTGACAGATACCAAAAAGTTAGTAAAGCAACCTGCAGGAAGCATAGCTTTGAAACACTGCTTGATACAACCCCATTCAAAATGCATTGAAATTATTAGAATGTCTAATAAATGTGTCCTTCATTTGGGTATAGCTTGACTGCCGAAATCCACTATAAAGGGTCCAAAATCATGAAATTAAAAAATGTTGATATTTTCAGAAAAAATAAATGTTGTATTTGAAGTTTCATGTCCCAATAACTCTCATCCGACTTTATGGGAGGAACACAAGTCACGTGGCTTTTTGGATTCCAACACAAATCACTTCATTTTCTATTTTGAACTATTCATTTACTATTAAAAAATAGAAATAACAGAATTGTCATTTCTGACATTGTCATTCTTGTAAACTATTCTTGCCTTCAATAAAAGTTTCATGGCATTGCAGCATTTCATGTTCATTGTGTTCATTCTTTGTTTTGGTCCAGTGCTTTTGCATCATATAAAGTTCCTATAATTTAGTGCAATGTCGAATGGATTTGTTAATAATTATGAATCAGTTGTATCAAAGTAGTTTTTTCCATTACTCTATGTCCCAATGAACAAGACCAAACTACAAGAAACACAGTCCTTAATACACACTACCCTTTAAATTATCTTATAGTTCAAAAAAGCCCTTAAAAATAGAGGTGACGAGAGGTGCTGGCGCAATTGTCCAATGCTATTTCACATACTATGCCTATATCATCCACCTCTTTGTCAAGCCAACCCTCAAGGATTCACAGCTTTTAGGATACAACTAAAAGTTGATATTCCTCTTTTATTAGGGAAAATTGACACAAAAAAAAAATTACAAACAGCTCCACCAAAACAATACTTGCACTCTTACAGTCACATTTCATGTCAAAAAGAAGAAGGAATCATATTGTCTTTGAAACAAGACAAAGCCAAGGGTGAAGATGAATAGCTAAAAGACTGAAAGCATCAGTTAATACTTTAGAAAATTTTGCTCATACCATCAAAGCGGAATGGCTACCTATGAAGAATTATGATGACTAATATAAAAGATTGCATCAATTGCAAGAGGGTCCAGACCAGATGATGCAAAATAATAGCAAGCTGTTTCATGCCTTGTCACAAAATACAGTGTACATGACAGTAAGCAACAATTATGGTTTCAAATATTGCACTAACTTGCAGTTTTATATCCAAAAAGATAGAAAGTTTGCAGACATCAAGAATTGGAGAAACCTACCACTATGCAGTCAGGATAGAAAAGTATCTAAAATGATAGGACAACATAAACCATTCTTAGCAATAATGGTATTTAATCTAACAGTAAGTAACAGTACCAACAACTCTAATCAGAGCCTCCACCAGAGAGGGCTTCCTAGGATAAGATTCTACAGAAGGCTTCATTCACAAGCAGAAGTAGAACTCAAATGAAGTGTGTTTTCTAGACAAGCCCTATTGGATGAGGTACAAATGATTACACAAGATGCACAACCCAATGAACTCTTGAACCACCACTTGCATCAGGACAACGCCAATGCCCAAAAAGAAAAGGAATCATACAGACCAATCCCTACTCCACTATTGCCAGAGCACAAGTTCCTCCTTTGTAGTCTGGGGAGGGATGGCATCCATTCCAATCACCGCTATGGGGGAAAGGGAAATCTCTGCATTTTCTTTCATTTTATGGAGAAAATTAGAAACCACATGTTGCAAATACACACACAAAATCAAAGGAGACCATTATAGGCATTCTAATTTTTCACTATCTAATCATTTTCTATTACATGTTTAGCAGTTTACAAAACAAGCAGAAGGAATTGACTTTGGGTTGATGAAGAAAACAAAATACAAAGGATTTTAGAAAAGCCTTGAAGTACACACTAGACCCAAATATTTCAATCTTGGGTAAACTGGAGTGTCTTCTTAGCATCCACTGGTACATATCAGTTTGGATACATTAGCTCACGCATGTGTAGGACCTTCATCACAAAGAATATCAGCAACTTTTCTAGATGTTGGAGAATCAGCTCCCTGATGTTGAGCTATTAACATGTAACTTGTGCAAAGTAAAAAAGTATGGTACACATTAAACATACACAATCAAAACCAGAAATTCAAGCTCAAATTCAATGGATTGTGGAAATCTGATCGATTTAACACATTAAACAGTTGAAGGCGGGTCTTTTGAAATAAAGCAAGCAATAGACACTTATTTTTTATATTCCAAAACTCACCTCGAACAAGATGCGTCCATAAACTGGCCCAACAGAATTCAACTCACTCAAACAGTTCTTATCTCCAAAGATCCACTGATGCCCTTCAGTAAATGCCACACTTCCAATCGTGCTGCAGGAAAAATGTGCCCACCTTTTAATCTCCATTAAACTTTAGGCTAAGGATGGAACTTAGAAATGACTCTAAAACAGTTAGCATTCATGTTTACAACAGTACAACTCAAATAACCACAGCTTTAGCACATGATTTAGCTATTCTGGAAGAAAGAATCCAATGGCTAAAATAAGAATGAAAGTCACAGGCAATGCAAAAATAGGCAGTTTGGTATTCTATACATAGAATAGCCACATCTCATTGTCCATTCAGAAAAAATATGTCTTGAGCCATAATGTATCGAAAAACTTGCATATCCAGGATACATCAACATGTGTGAAAATGCATTTTTAGTTCTCAGTTCCAACTTTTCAGATAATTGTAATTAGTTTATCTAGACGTATCATCATAAAAATAAACATTGTTGACCCCACTCATACATTTGCTCTGATAGACATTAATCTAGAAAGGTCACCCAGCAAAACTCCCATTATTATAGATTAAATACCGAGTCAATATATATCTAGGCAAAAAATTCAATTTGTGTGTGCACAACAAAGTCACATAAACAGAAACTGCAACTTCGCCAACTTGTCCTACCAGCATTATAAAATTAGATCATTAAATGACTAACATGTGTCTCACACAAAGTTGTGAAAATGCAACTTCACCAACTTGTCCTATCAACATTATAAAATTATATCATTAAATGACGTCATGTTCTTTACCTACAATTAATGATAAATCCACAGAAAATCAGCCTCTAGGAGAAACAAAAAATTACACATAAGAATGTGAGCATGCTTATTCTTATTTTAATTAAAACTAGAGTTGCACCATCTTAGCATCCAAGGGCAGGGTGGAAAGAACTTGCCCCAAAACTCACTATCTCTGCCACAAATGACTTTTAAGGCAAAATTAATGTAATAAATCAGCCATTGAATAAGTCAAAAATCTTTAAGAACAGTCAAAATTTACATCAATTACATCCTGGTTGCAGGACAGGACTTATCATAAAACTAACAATCAAATGACATTAAAGTTTTAAACATAGTAATGCTGTTTGGTTTTACAGATGAGCTGCTAGAGCCCTTATTACTTAACAATCCATTAATCATTTGAATATAAAATTATGGAACTCCTAACCAAAACATTCCTCTTACAAGGTGGCACTTTGTCAAGAAAATAAGCATTCATCAAATATACATAAAACACGTACAATCATTATACACGATATAAAAATAACACAAAATGATTCAAAATGGAATATTTTCATCAGTACAAGAAACACAGTTTTAATACACACTACCCTTTGAATAGTTTGAAATTTTACTTGATGTCCTTAAAAAAAAGCATTCAACATTTTAGGTGTATTGAAGATATCATAATGGTATGTTGTTATTGCTTTGTGCTCCTACACATGGCCAAATTAATAGTGGGCAGTTAAAAAATTGTGCATTTTGAAGTTAGACTTGAGCAATCCATTTAGCAATTGCATAAGGATATTTTTCTTACTAAATCTATTTCCATTTTTTTAAAATGTGTAAACTTACTCAAACTCACAAAATAAACATATCTTACATGAGATTCAGACTTACCCTTCTCCAAATAAAAACACCTGACATGACATCTGAGCCACAGCTCGACCGATTTGATCTCCAACTGAAAATCCATCTTGCACGTACACTCCTTCCTGTCCACATCCCATGCCACTGAGAGGAAAACCTTGTGCCATGTATGCAGAAACATTTGAAACAACAGGTGTTTTCACATATTCATTGACGTAGCCATCTTCCCATGCCAAGTTCCTGCAATCCGACAATAAGAAATGAGACCCTGCCTACTTAAGCACAATCTCACCAGCCATTAAATTTGGCACACAGCTTATAAGTAATAACACTAGGCAAATGAATGACAACTTTTAAGTTGCATGTTTTTCTTGGTACAATGAGAAGTTATCCCAATGATAGTCTCAAACTAATGATGGAACAAAACAAAAAAACTAGAAGTATATTTTGCATAGTTGATGACTGGTAATAGTGATTATGTACTGAGATGATCAGTCAAAAATTTCATATTGCTGGCTAAATTTTGCATATATTACCAAATCTTCTTAAATCATGAAATTACGAGAGAGATTATCCAAAAGCAATTAAAGTACTATAAAATTGACAAAGAACCTAGTTTAGCATACATAGGCTACTATAATACACATCCAAAGTAAGGAGATAGAGTTGACTTACTTTTGAACAAAACATCAAGCTAAAGATATTTTTATAACAACACTGAACAAAATTTAGTAATACGTTGGACGGAACAGATATAAACATATAAGTGTGCAATAAAATATATTAATTCTTTAAATTTCAATGAGCGTAATAATTTCAACGTACAGTTAAGTCATATTGATGTTTATATAAATTTTCAGGAAATTGACAAATTGCCAAATTATATGTATCCAGAAACAAGTAGAATAAAAGCACATCCATCCAAAAATATGAAAATTGCTAAAAGGCCTAAGAATTATGAATGGCATGTCTTCTCACTCCTGGATTGTGTTTTAAAGTTTCTATCTTTTGCAAATATTTGTATACATTTTTATATTTATAGTGTTAGACTTTGAACTCACTAAATCCTTATCATATACTGTACTGTATTCATGTAGAAGTAGTTGTTGACTGTACATCTAGCTCTTAAAGTTAAAATCATTGAATTGCAAGAAAAATTATATCAGAATGATGGATAATGATCATCATGTTTTCCTTGCTGTTGTTTTCATGTTCAAAATTAAAAAAGAAAAATTAAATGTAACTGTACATAATTAGAGTTGGAAATTTCACTCACATGTAAAAATGAAAAATATAGGCAGCTTTAAGCTTTAAGGCATCCATATGATAGAGATGGAGTCTTTCCAGATTATTAATTTTTTGCATCATCTAGTGGATACATACATACGAGTATCTATTCAAAAACTATCCATTGTTAGAACTTGGATTTCTTTGTGTGACAGGCAATTTTGCATTCTTGAAACTTGTGGCTTCTATGAAGAACAACTTGATTAAGGGCATACATGATGCCAAAGGCCCTGCTGAGTGTTTTAGCAGATACAAGCTTGAACGATGTGTAGATAATCTTTTGGCCTCTCATGGAAAAGTACATCAATAGATATGCCCCTTTGTCTACTGGTTAAGTTGCCAAGGTAAGTTCAAACCCACAAGAAAATATATGCCAGAAGCAGATGAACCTTCAATTGCTATCAGCATGGATTTTGTGGTAAACTCCCATGAACAGCTACTAAGAAATTATTTTATTTTGTAGTACACTTTTACAAAGAACGGTCCGTTTCATTCAATTTACCAAGTGAAATGATGCTAACAAAACAAAAGATTTATATTTCAATCAGTTAAGAGTGTTTCCATAGTGTTGCTCAAACCTAAAGTCATAGGGTACTAGATTCCTTAATCATCTCTAATGAGCTTTATGTCAAAAACTTGACCAACAAGACTCGGTACAGTTCTGCATATCATCCACAAACTAATGCCACAAACTAATTTTGGGAATTTGCCACAAATTATTTCATGAAAATTATCAACCGTAAAGTTGATATTCCAAAACATTTTATAAACAACACAAAGGGTCTAGTGGATCTGGTAGAATTCCCAAGTAGCTGACATGTAAATGGAGAAGAGGAAGCATACTCAGGAAATCCATGCCTAGGTGATACTAAAATTGCTAGCTCTAACAGAAGAATAACGCACTAAGCTGATGACTGACCTTCATAAAAGAAAACATTTTTTCTAATGAGAAGATCAGTAATAGTGTATCTTTAAAATTAAAAATATTAATTTCCCACGAGTTCTTACATGTTAAAGCAGAAACAGGTTGGGCCTTGCCAAATTATTAAGCAACTTAAAAACAGTATTATTGGTTGGCCAGAGAACTTTTACATCATGCCAATCTTCAGATTTTCCAATGTGTGCTTGTCATCCATGGCAAAATAAAAATCCAAATGCAATTGTAGATGTTGATTGGGAGAAGTCGCTTTTGTCAAAGGTGAAAAAATAAATTAAACATATTAAGCGCACAAAAGTGAAAATTTCTTGTACTGGAATCTACAGACTCAACATGATCAAGTGAAAAGAGTTGCAAGATTTAGATAATATGTGGTAAATGAAGGAAATTTGATAAAATACAGTGGTTAGCTCTTCCATCGCCCATAATTCTGCACTCTTTGATGCAGGAGCTTTTTAGGGCTCATGCAACCCTGCATACTCAAAATTAATTTCTTCTAAATTTTGGTCTTTTCTCTTCGGATTTTTGCTAGTTGTGGGTCTATTTTTTGTTACCATTTGCCTAGTGTACTCTCTACCTTTTTTGGGCATAGCTAGCTTCAAATTTCACCCTCCCGTCTAATTGCCTTGTGCTTGAGGGTAATTTTTTATTTGATGAAACTGATCGCTGCTGTAACTATGTTCCTTTGGCTGGCAATTCAAGTATACAAGCTTCTCCTCTTTCTTTATGACTTGATAATGGTAAATACTAAAATCAATTTTGAACCTGCCATTCATAGCTAAAAAAGACGAGAAGTTATGTTTCTGTTCAAATAAGAAAAGATTATTTGATGTCAGAGGCTAGTCAGATTACCTTGACTTTGCTTAAGTCGATACGTAATATAATCCTGTAAATAAGAAATTCACCATGACTGCTAATAGCATGTTCATAGCTAAGAAGGGGCAGAAGTCAATACTTTCGTCAAATAAGAAAAGATTATTTGATGCCAAAGGCCTGTGTTTATTGTGGTAGGTAAAGATGACTTGCACATTGTTCTTCACAGGTTCAAGCCATGTCAGTGTCTCACCAGTAGTTTTCACACGCAGCAGATATTCATATCCATTCATCCAGCAATCAATCAAAAACTATTTTTGATTGCTTACTGGACATGATTGCATTTACCGAATGGGTTGTCATAACTTGGTTAGGATTTCAATGGTTTGCAAACAGAACAAAAAAATATCAGGTATATATTCCATAATACAATTGGATGGATACTGTGCTAGCTCTTTCAAACCACCATACTATATAAATGAAGCCTTGAAAACATATGGATACTGTGCTAGCTCTTTAAAACCACCATGTTACATAAATGAAGCCTTGAAAACATACTTAACACATTGAACTCATTCTTACACGGACCAGTGAACCTGCTGTTAGTAAATCACAAAGCCTCAAGATAACTTAACTAACCCTTTCAGTTTTGTCTCACCTTCTATATCCATCTATCGTTTACTTTGGATGATGAAAACCACTTTTTTTTAGTTTCCTATGCATTACAAATCTTGTCACTACCTTAAAATTCATCCATGATCACCTCATAATAAATTCCTCCCACTGATGATGAGCGGAACAGTTAGCCAAAAACATCAGACTTTAATTATTTCAGGCATTTGATTCCAGAAAACCTAACAGATGAGAATATCGATAGAAAGCTTCACTCACTAATGATATAAGATTACAGTAAGGGACAAAATGAAACATTACAATTTGATACTATGCAGTCGATCCCAGAAGAACATATACAAACTTATACGCTAGAAACATAAAACTCTTAAATTTAAACATGAAACGAAAACCAGAAAAATTCTCTCGTAAGCACTTCTTGCCATTAAAACTAAACAACTATACGTTGACTTCAATGAGAACAGTCAAGTAAAAAGCTTACATGCAGGTTCCACGTTTCAGCTTCCAAAAAACGGCATAGTTCCAGCTAGTATCGAAGCAAAGACCTTGAAGGGTCTGCCGTAATTTTGCTCCCATTTCGTTGGGCATCCCAATTCGTTCGCAGTTTCTGCACAAGTTCCCCCACCTCAACTGTAAGCTACAGACAGGACACTTTTGATTACTGCAGATTTTCTTTATCTTTTTCCTCAACAACCTTTTTACAGACTAGCTGGCTCTGCATGAACTCCCTGCGGCTTGGTTTCGGCATAATCCAGCCAAACCTGTCACTGTTTCTGCACAAACCCCTCTCCTCCAAATTCGCTGCAGCCTCTTCCCTTCACAACAGATTCTCCTTATCTTTTTCCTCAACAACCTTCTTATACACAAGTTGGCTCTTCATGAACTCCCTCCGGCTAGATTTCAACATAATCCAGCCAAACAACTTACTGATTTTTGAACAAATCGTCTCTTCAAACTTAATAACTACAACCGTGGATAACGATTCACAGGAGATTCTCTTTATCTTTCTCTTCTACAACCTTTTTGAACACTAGCTGGCTCTGCATGAACTCCTTCCTGCTTGGTTTCGGCGTAATCCAGCTCTTATTTTTCTTGGAACTGCGGCAATGCTGAGTGGCAAATGGCCCATACCTCCTACCGACAAACATTATAATCCCTTCTTACAAAACACCTAAAAATAAAAGCGAGTCTTCGAAGTGATCAGAACAAACAAGCGGTAGAGCAACAAGCTTGCCTTCGTACAAGATCGGTACACTACGCTTTCGAGGGTCTGCTCGACAAAAGAAGAAAAGTATTTTGGACAACCTGAACGTCAGAGAAACTGAACGAGCTTTGCCGGCAACAACAGTAAACAAAGATATACTGAACAGCAGAGAAATCTCAACAAGCTATGGCGACTGTAAACGCTAACAAAGTTTCAAACAGGCGAGATGCCCAAAAGAAAAAAAGGGTGTTGACAGACAAAATAGTAAAGACCTCGAAAATTCACAGGCGTGAAATCAGACAATAATGTCACAAAAGATCACATACATGAAAGATAACAAAGGCCTCTCTGCTTCTGACAACGGAAAAAACGCACTTCGAACAATGTCACAGGATACTCAAATATGTCATGAAAACAAAGTTCTTTCTACCCAAAACCCTCGCTAAGAACCACAGAACCCGATTTCTCGCTAGGCTTCAACTAGAAACCGCCCTCTACCCAAATTTTCTTTGCTAAAAGAATTCCGGCAGTGATTTCTTCACTAGGATGCGTTTTGTTCTGAATACTCTCTGCTCCAGCGGCAACATTTTTGCTTAACCTCAGAGTCTACCCGTCCTTTAAACCAAAACGAGGGTTTCTAAAAAGAATCCCCAAGACTCAACCAAATTCAACGAAATCAAAGCCAAAATACTCAGCTCAAAACAAATTTCCCAAATACTTTACCCGATTCACCAACTGAGCTCCAAGGATTCAGCCTTCATCACACGGCTCCGCAGTAAAAACGCTCGAATTCGTCCAAAAATAAAATTTTCTACTACCCTCGGGCGCACTACTTAAAAAGCGGTATTGGCGTCCAAAGGCTGTTTCGGTCGGCGACAAAACACCGACTGTTGCACCGCCGGCAAACCGGCTTTGGGACAAGCTGTCCCGGTTTCTCGGGGGTAAAAAAAACACGGCGCTCTATTACCGGGCCTAATTTAAAAAGCAAAAAGAAGAAACAGTTTTTAATTGGTTGAGAAAGGAGAAAAATGATATTTTTTAATGAGTGAAGGGGACTTATAGTGGTGGTTATAATCATAGTGTTTGGGGAAAAGGAATGGAGACAGAGTTTGTAAGGTATATAGCGGGCATATGCTGAAATGCAATAGGGTTATGAGCAAAGTGGTCAGATAAATTTTTTGAGTTTGAAGATGACTATCTCCTTTTGAGGTACGATTTTGAGTTGGGGCATTTTGTGTTCTTTTAATGCTCTTCTTGAGTGTTTTGGATTGGCCATGCTCAAAATATTATTATAAGATTTGGCATCACAACTCTCGAGAGCAATATGTCATCATTTTGTTATGGGGAGGAAGAAAGAAAGAAAGGAAAGCCTTCCTCTCACTAGGAAGGGGACAACCAATGCTTTGCCTAGGTATACTCTTGGAAGGCCATCATGATTGCTGGTGGAAGTTTGTTTTGTGCTTGCATACACACACTTATTGTTGTTGCTTTTGCTTTGGTTTCCCTACTTTTGGAGTTGGTCTTAAAAAGGGATTTGAGGGTAGATGTAAGCCATCAAAGTTGGAAATAATTGATATTTTGACTTCATCAACCAATCTATTACTAGTCATAATGAAAGGTTTAAAATTAATTACTTTTAATGGTTAATTACTTTTTAAATTTTAATAGTAGAAGTATATTGGTTGTAAGAGAAGAAGTTGTTTGATAGTTTTATTGTTTTTCTTAATGGAGGATTTTTCATCTACGGAGTCGTTTTAGCTATCTAATATGGGAGCACAAGCCTCGGGCTAAACCTCTTTGACTAAGAGCTAAGGACTGAGGGGTATTTATTTCGCTAAATTCGTCTAGGGCACAATCTTGACCTCATCCCTTATGATGTCGAAGGCTTGCACTCACCAAGACTTGATCACTTGTGGACTATTTAAGAACCTCTCAACTTCACCAACCGAATAGTTTTATTATTATTTTGATCAAATAAAAGTGACAAAAGTCAATCGATTATTCTTCTTTATTATGTTAACAATGAAGTATTTCGTTTATTTTTTATTAAGTTCCTCAGCTTGGCAAGGGGGCTAACCCTTACACAACAGTGAAGTATTTCCTTTGATAATGAAGAGTGAAATTGGTTTTTTGTTAATGAAGAAGTTTTATGTGAATGAAATAATGTTATGAATTTAATGTCTCAATTTGCACGTTTTTATGTCCAATGGAATCTTTCTAAGGTAATATCTAAGCCATCAAGGTTGGAAATAATTGATACTTTGACTTCATCAAGCAATTTATTATTAGTCATAATGAAAGGTTAATAACTTTTAAAGTTTGAGAAGTAAAAGTATATTATTAGTTCGAGTTCCTTGTTTTGTATAATTAGGTATGTGTTTTTCACACTCAAAAGTTACCATTGTTTTATTATTATTATTATTATCATTATTATTATTAGATGGAGTAAAAGTGACAAAAGTCAATTGATTATTCTCTTTTCTTATGTAAACAATGGAGTGTTTCTTATATTATAGTTCACTGTTTTGTATAATTTGGTATGTGCTTTTTACACTCAAAAATCACCATTCTTTTATTATTATGATGGTGGACTAAAAGTGACAAAAGTCAATTGATTATTCTCATTTCTTGTGTGAACAATGAAGTGCTTCAATTGTTACTGAATAGTGAAGTTGTTTTAAGTCAATGAAGAAGTTTTATGTGAATGAAAAAGTGTTATGGATTTAATGCCTCAATTTGCACGTTTTTATGTCCAATGTGATCTTTTATCCAATGTCGCATTATTTCTTCTTCAAGTCTTTATATTTGATTAAATGTCTAATACTTCTAAATCTAGGTTGATTATATTCTATCTACTAGAAGATTAATCAATAGCATCATGTCAAAGTTGATTTTAAGGATCCCATTGGATTTTCAAGCTCCACATGAGAATCCTAAGTTGAAATGGTTCTCTATATTTGAAAGCTTTAGAACAAAGACAAAAGGAATTCAACACACATTAATAATGTGTGTTCAATAGAGGATGGTCCTTGATGGCATGTCACTTTCATCTCGACATAGAAAACTTGTCCCTTACACTCATCATCATTAATATTTTATTTCTATACAAATATAATTTACCTTTAAAGCTCATGCAATAAATATTTATAATTCTTGTTATGGTCTAAACGCATTAACTTAACATTTAGTGTACTATGGTAATGAACAAATTTGATAGTAAAGTGGGAAGGATGGGTTAATCCTTAATGTGACTGTATATTGTCAGTATAATTAATAGTATACGATAATATAAATTATGGATATAAAGGATATGTACATCTCTTATGCATCTGACAATCTTAATAAACATGTATAGTCTAAAGCCCACACGAGTAGCGGAGTTGGCTTGGGTTATGGGTTTGTTCCCCATAGGTCTCGGGTTAGAGCCCCACTCCCAAGTTTAATAGGTGGAATTTCTTGCGAGCTGTGGATTCCACTCGCAGGGGATTAGTCTCGCCCCAGGTACCCAAGGTACGAGATGTTGGGTCGTAGGGACACCCCTTTAGTATTAAAAAAACATGTATAGTTTAAGGATGATAAGTGTGTGAAAGAATTTAACTTTGATCCATATTCTAAAATATTTATAGGTGATATGTATGGATAGAATTTGTGTATATAAGCTACTAAAACATGATAGTTTGGTTTATGTATGAACCATGAAGATAATTTCAAATTTCAAATAACATTTTTCATAATAACTATTTATAAATACTTAAAAAAAGAAGACTTTAATAATTACTTTTAATAATATATTATAATTTGTCTTTGTATTTTTAAAATTATATATATATATATA
>MU224419.1:1626195-1646211 GCA_018584345.1 Thuja plicata
CCTTTTAATATTCCATACACAAACTATAACATTTCAAATCATTTTAATCTTGAAATCTATGCATTTTCTCCCTTTATAATTCTATTTTATGCCTTTTTCTCCCAGAATCCACCAGATTTTGACACTTATCACATGCTGATTTATTGCTCTAAACTGGCCTTTTAGCTCACCTTTTAACCCCAGTCATCTTTTCCTCTTTGTCTCTAAGTCTCTGAATAATTCCTTTAATCTTGAGTCTATCTGGAGACTTGGAGACTAACTTAGTCTCTAAGTCTCTAGATCCTTTTGCTAACCATGAGTTTGTTGGGAGACTTGGAGACTAGCTTTAGTCTCTAAGTCTCTACACCTTTACTTAATCGCACCTTAACTGCACTTTAACCATGATCAACCTTTTTCTCATTGTCTCTAAGTCTCTGAAAGATTTCTTTAACCTCAGTTAGATTTGGAGACTTGGAGACAAGCTTTAGTTTCTAAGTCTCTGGATGATTTTCTCAACCATGGGTTTGATTTGGAGACTTGGAGACTTGGAGACATGGAGACTAACTTAACTCAACCATTAACCATGCCTCAACTGTGGTTACTTTTCACAATGTAGTCTCTAAGTCTCATAAGCTTTTTCTTAACCATGGTTCGATCTGGAGACTTGAAGACTATCTTTAGTTTCTAAGTCTCTGAATGAGCTTAACTTGATTGCACCTTGACTGCACTTTAAGCATGGTCAACTTTTATAGTGTAGTCTCTAAGTCTCTGAATGATTTTGCCAACTATGGTTAGACTTGGAGACTTGGAGACTACCTTTAGTCTTTAAGTCTCTAGATGATTTTCTTGGCTTTGGAGACTTGGAGACTTGGAGACAAGGAGACTAGCCTTATGCATTTTTACTCCAAAATAATGGGGCCCACTAGAAAATGTGAGAAAGCTTGTAGGTTCTCTAATTTGCCAAAGGTGCAAAATATAAAAAGTTAGGAAATGGTCAAAATATTTGACCTGTACGGTAAAAATTTTTAATTTATATTTTAATCAACAAAGGAACAACAATTAATATGACTGGTGCATGCATGATCCAAGCCACTAATTTAAGTAGAATTTTTTGTTAGTGATGCATTTCAATGACATAAGGGTGGTGAATGCAATCATTCAAAACATTACTTACTGTAATGGTGGTAAAATATGGTTTTCTAGTCTATGGATGCAAACTAGGAATCTTAGGCCTATTCCACTCTTACATTGGAGGGAGAATGATCTACTTGGATCAAGGTATTTGGGTAGAACGTGGATTCAAGGTCCTTCATTGGGGGTTGAAAATGCTTATGTAATTATGAAAGATGAATGAAGAAACCAGGGCAAAGTATAGTAAAATGATAGTTTTCACAATATACAATTATAGAAAAATAAGATATGCATACTTTAGTAATAGATTTGAAGAATATGGATAGAGAGGAACCTGAAAAAATTAGAGGGACGTTGTGAGTGGGGCATCATAGTCCTAGACTATGCCGATTAGGGAAACATAGTCCCGCCTTTTTGAGATCTACAAAATGGGATTCTATAGGTCTTCTAATGCTTGATTTGAACCTAGATCCATGTTGTAACCTGTGACCTGCACACATGAAGAAGTAAATCTGTTGGGTTGATGGGGTTTTGCCTAGGTCAAACCCCAATTTAGGAATTAACCTTAAAATTAAAATAAATTGAAATGGAAATTAAATTGTGTTGTTATGTAGTAGAGGCTAGATCTAAAAAATGAATGTTTATACCTTCACAGGCCTTCTTTGTGGCAAAATCCTCATGAAGATGTTGATGTTGACTTTGTAGTGTTGACTTTAGGAATAGTTGATTATGGGTGCCATCATGAATGATATAGACCTAAAAATTACTCATTGTCTTAAATGCCTGTAATGGATGCTTAATCAGTTGCTCTTGAATTCAAATGCTTGATGTAGAGTGTAGATGTGATTACTTGATTGAATTGATGGATGAACTTAAAAGCTAGCAAATTTACTAGCGTTAGTTTCACTCCAAATGGCATGTCCAAATTAGTCACCTATCTCTTTGAAAAATTGTAGAAGTCTAGGTTAGCATCAAAATATAAAATCTAAGGAAACGTGCTCATTATCTATAATAGGCTTAGGGCGGGTTGCATAATGAAGTGGATGAGCACCAAAATTAAAGTTATTATAGCTTCAAGTGGTGGTATGCTAATATGATATAAAAAATGTACTTAAACATGAATATCAATAACAAATGTAATGAAACAATTGACAAAGATGTGTATACCTAAGCATCATATCTTGTCCACCTTATGAAGTCATATAGATAGAAATTGTACCAATATACATCCTTTCACAAGCCTTCTATGTCTAATATGTAACGAAAGTGGAAAGCATGTATGCAAAAGCTAGGAGGGTTATAATTTGAAGCTATGTAATATGGAGCCCCGTGGTACATAGGGAATCAAATTCACATCATAGATAAATAAAAATAAAAATAAAAATAAAAATAATTGATTAGCATAGACAATTTTATATGCAATAATTATTATTGCAAGCTTCGACTCCATTAGACATCTCTCCCGACCGAATTCTTTCACATCAAATTCCTTTGTGCGTTTGTTTTTCATGTGCTTTCACACAAGTTGTGAGAAAGTACAAGAAGAAGAGATTTCCTTGATTTGCTCTCGACATATTTTCGTGTATAATTTGGCTGTTTAGTTCGTTGGAGGGATGGATAAAATAAAATAAATTTCATCTTCATTTTGTCGGTTTAATGGACACGTAGGAAGGCCCCCCCTCACCCTTCCCACTCAAAAAACAACTTTAAAATGGTAAAAAAAACTCTCTCACGTGAGGGGAAATAAATTTTGGCAATAGGGAAGATCTTCCTAAATCTGGCTAGATGCAATGAAATCTTTGAATTCTCTGTATTTTTCCAAATTTTTGATTTAGTACATTCATGGATTCCAATTTGGTAGATTTGAACACCTCTTAAGACTAAGATATATATAGGTTAATAGATCTTTAAGAAAAAAATTAATGTATTTAGAGTAAGATGTTTGATAATGTATGGAGGGTGACGTTAGTTTGATTCTATTTTTATATGTTGATACCAGTTGTATCAAACAATAGCATGTAAGGGCTCCCATCTAATATGAGCATTCTCTTTTATTGTATTTTCCTCTTTGTTCTTAACTTAATTATCAAATGATGGGGCCCAATTGAACTTAACTATCATCTTATAGTGGAGCGGAGAAATATCCTAATTATCCTAATTGGAGAACTGATGTCAAGTGGAGGTTGATGTTAGTTTAATTTTACTTTCATATGTTGAAACTAGTCATTTCAACTATAGCATGTAAGGGCTTACATCTAATTTGAGTAGTCTCTTCCTTATTTTATTTTTCTCTTTGTTGTGAACTTAATGATCAAGTGGTGGGGCCCAAGTGAGTTAAATGATAACCCCATATTAAAGTGGAGAACCTATCCTAATTGTGGAATGATGTCTATGATATTAATTGTCATGTTTATCGACCAAGCCCATCAAACTCTGATGGCTAACTCTAGGGGCACTTGGTTATTGGTACAAGGGTCATTGTCATGTGACTAACAAAGTTGCAAAAGTGTTATACCTCCAAATCTAACAACTCTACTTGCACTTTGATCTATAAAATAGTGTTTGAGGGTATTGAGATTCTATCATCTACAAAAATCTTAAATCTAAAGCTTTGTGATTAATATAAATATTATTATTATTATTATCTTTTCATAATTAGAATTTAATCTTGATTTGCAAAAATATGAACAATTTACTTGTATTATAATTATTGTTGCAAAATTCTCTAATTATACAATATTCTAAATGAAATTCTATTCTCTAAAGGGAGTGAAGAATAATGAGTCCAATATTAAGTATATTGGGCTCTCTTGCACAAACAAAATAAATATCTTAGAAACTAGTTGATGACTTTGAATAATTCAATAATGAAGAATAAAGCTCCAGTTTTTAATTCCCTTCGGGCTATCTATGACCGTTTGGCATAAAGAAACAAACTCTAAAACTTGGTGTTAAGAATCTCAATGTCCCTTTATCTCTTTAGGTTTGCAACATAGATATGATGCAACTCTATGAAATCAATAACTCTCGTTTATATTGAAACAAAAGAAATCTCTAAGAAACCTACTTATTCTATTGTAGATATTTGTGGAAAGATCCCTACAAAAAGAGTGATTGAACATGAATAAATCTCTAAGAAACCTACTTACTCTATTGTAGATATTTGTGGAAGGATCCCTACACAAAGAATGATTGAACATGAATAGTGGAGAAGATTATAAAGCATTTTTAAAATTGCCTACCAATAAAAAGATGCTTGATTATAATTACTTAGAATCTTTCATTCCATTATTTAACAAACATGATTTACAATCTTCACACAAAAAAACTTGGAAAGTGAAAGGGATTTAAATAATATTAAATAATTCATAAATTGAATTCATTTCCAATGTCAACATTATAGAAATAACTAAAGAAGTGGAAATAAGACAACTCACGTGACATTGGTGTTCCTCATTCAATACTTAACTCAAAAGAAAATATAACATATTAATTCATTTTTATGGCATCAAATATTAAGAGCTCTTCTTCAAAGAGAGTTGTAAAAAAGTGTGAAAAGTATTCACTAACTAATGAAGATTCAATTTTTCCATGAAGAGATACCTTTCGCAAGACCCCTACATATATATTCACTCAAGAGATAGATGCAATACCTATTAATAAAACCATTAAAGAGAGATAATGGGTAAATCTTAGAAAATTAATTGTAATAACTATTTCTCATTTTTATGAGGAAATTATAAAGATAGTTAGAGAGGGTTTCTACCTCTTTAAGAAAGTTATGGTCAAAACATATCTTTTGAAGCATAGGTTGAGATGAATAATCATTCTATTTAATCAAAAGTTTGATTTCTATTTAATCAAAAGTTTTCTTGAAATCAATACTAGGAAACAAGGACTCACGGTTTCACGTTCACCCTCATTCCACATTTCTGAAATGGTAAATGATATTGTGTATGATATATTTTTTAAATATTATGTTTGAAATGTCTCTTAATTAAGGGAAGGTGATTTCTTGGATAAAGATGAAGTGGTTTAGCAATAGCATTACATGGGACTAATAGGAAACAATTAATTATGATCTTAGGATAATCAACAATTGCATTCTATTACATAATGCCTTGGTTTATTGACTTTCTAATGAGTTTTGTATAAATGCTTAACGCTGAAATTTACATAAATATTATCACTTATCCAAAAGAGTATAGTAAATTTCACAAGGGAATCCATCAACTCTTGTGAATGTACCATTATCTATTTAGCTAATGATGAAGGGTACTCCCCTTACAAACTCAAACACATAACAAAATTGAGACAGAGAGAAAATTGCTTCACAAAGCACACATTCATAATACTTGAAAATCCTTGCTTCCAAATGCTAAAGCATGCTTACAACTTCTTGAGGATAAGATCCTTTCTTCCAAGAGATTACAAATGTTTAAATACCTTATTTTATATAGGCACTCACCAACCAACAGATTACAAACACAACCAATGTTGGATAAAGTTTGTAGAGAGTAGATAAAACTACTCTGCTACAATTATTAAATGCATGATGTAATTTAATAAATGCCTAAATAAAATTATTAAATAAGGAACTTTCTTTCATCTTCTAAAATGTCACCTAATTTAATCCTATGTACTTTATTAAATTATAAGTTACAAAAAGTAACTTTATGACACCTAACTTATGCCAACTAAGCCTAAGTAGGCTTCACGTGTAAATGATTTTATTTTATTTTATTTTTTATTTTTGAATGATGCAAGATGCTCTTACACCCTGGTTGCTCCTACATCACACACCCCAGGTAGGAGAAATGTTCCATGAGTGTGAACTCATGAACATTTCGGCCAATCTAGAATTGGAATGCTAAACTGAGCTAATTCAATTTCCTTCAACCAAGATGCCTCTTCTACTGACTTCCAGTTCCAACTAACCAAGTATTCCATGTATTCCTTTCCACGTGTCTTCCTGGTAACCCTGGAGTCTATGATTTCATCCACCTCTTTAAATTTTTTCTCACATAGCTAATCTACCCATGATATTCCATTAGATGTATCTACAGGTAGATGTATCTAGCATTGGTCTCTCCCTCATAATAATTATAAGTATAGCCATCAATGTTCTCTAGAAGGTCAACTTCATAGGCATTAGATGAAAAATTCCTCAAGATTTGACAAGGACCTATCTTTTTCCATTTTAACTTATTATAAGTTCCCTATGGAAACCTTTCCTTCCTCAAATGAACCCAAACTTACTCATCAAACTAAAATTTATGCTCTATTATGTGCAAGTTAGCATAATCATTGTACTTTGTAGTACTCTTTTCCAACTTTTGTTTTGCTTCTTTATACAAATCCCTGATGTACTCTTTAAAACCTTCTGCTATAATACTTGTCCTTGCTAGATCTACAATGTCCTCGAGTTTAGCAACCCCTCTTGGGTTGTAACCATACGCTATATTGAATGGACTCTTACCCACACTCCTGTTAACTAATTTATTGTAAGAAAACTCTCCAAGAGGCAACATCAAGTCCCACTGATTCTGTTTATCACCAATCAAACATCTTAGTAAATTTCCCAAACTCATATTGACAACTTTAGTTTGACCATCAGTCTATGGGTGGTATGCTAAACTAAACTCTAGCTGCGTTCCTAAATTATTCCATAATGTATGCCAAAAATGGCCGATACACTTGGTATCTCAACTAGATATAATACTTTCAGGAAAACCTCGTAACTGAACTACTTATTTGAAAAAACAAAATTTCAATGTGGGAAGCATCACTAGTCTTTTGACATAGAATGAAATGAGTCATTTTAAAAAAAAATTAACAACAAAAATTGAATCATTACCTCATTGAGTTTAAGGTAGCACCAAAATAAAATCCATGCTAATGTATTCCCATGGTCTCTCTACAATCGGTAATGGCTTGTGCAACCCTATGTTATACCTCATGTCCTTTGCATGTTGGCATATTCTACATCCTTGTACCATCTTCTTGACTTAAACATTCATCCATGACTAATAGTAACTCTTATTCAATAGATCTATTGTATTATCAATTCCAAAATGTCCACCCAATCCACCACTGTGTTTTTCTTTTATTAAATTCTCCCTCATGGAGCCTCGGGGTATGCATAACCTTTTACCCCTGAACAAAAAATTATCTTGAATGAAATACTCCAACCATAGAGTTTGATCCACTTCTATCAAATTCTTGCATGCTATCCATGATTCCTTGAAATCTAGATGTTGTTCATACAACACACCCAACAACATTCACTTTCAACTTATTCAAGAAAAAAATCTGTCTTCATAGTGCATCAAACACTCTATTGGATTTACCACTCCTAAGTTTAATTTTTTTTTTTTTTGTAAGAATTCAATCCATTTCATGTGCCTCTAATTTGACTTGCCTTGACTGCAAATAAATTGAAAGGCATGATGATTTATATACAACACAAATTATTTTGGAAATAATTAATGTCTCCACTTTATGAGTGCTTGCACAATTGCATAAAATTCTTGATCAGACACTGAATACTTCTTTTTTGCTTTGTTCATTTTTTCACTAAAGTATGCTATTGGTCTACCCTCTTTACTAAGAATGTCTCCTATTTCTATTCCACTTGCATCATAATCAACCTAGGAAATTTTTCCAAAGTTTGGCAATGCCAACACTGGTTGTTCCGTCACCTTACTCTTCAACAATTGAAAATTTTTCTCTGTTGTAGTTACCCACTTGAACTCTTTTATTGCCCCCTTTATTGTTTCTTGTGTTGAAGTTTGCAACACAAGCACCTAGGATCAATCAACAAACAAAACATCTTCCATAAGCAAGGGTAGAAAGAAAATAATTTCTATACTCCTCAAAAACCAAAAAGATTACAATGATTGTAAGATTACACGATTACATGATGAATTACAAAGAAGAGATCAATTGCTTTTATGGATAGCAATAGTGATAAAAGTAAAAAAAAAGCTATCTCAAGCTAAAAATAGTAAACTAGAGCTAGATATGCAAACTAGAAGTGCATGATATTCACAATATGAAAACTAGGGCCTAATTAGACTAGATTGACCTAAATTTAGGGTCACTAAGTAAACTTAAGCTAGAGAATGAATGTGCAAACATGTTCTCAACTATGCATAATAATATGCATGAGAATATTCTTGAGCATGTGCACAATTAATTAATGCAACATGTGCAAATGTGCCTAATGCAACTAATATGCATGCTCTAACACCCCCCTTAAGTGAAACTTAGGGAGACAAAAAAATTCTAAGCATGAAATGCATGAACGAATAGGTCATGGCAACTAGGAATGATTAGGTACCCATGTACAATGAAATCTTATCAAAGTAGAGAAAGGAGAAAAACCACGTGGGAAAAAACTCCTCTCCAAATTTGGGAGATGCAACTACATGAAGTGAAGAAAAACCTCCTCTAAGACACAAGAAAAGTGTGAAAACCCGTTGAATGATAATTGTCATAGTGCTGAATTAAGAACCTCCAATGAAACCAAGATGATGATCATGATCAACCTGTATGAGTGCCCCTAATGACACTACTTGAACAATGAGCAAATGAAAATGACAAAACATATGTCAGTTGAAGATACAAAAGGAAATAATCTACACGAGTGCCCAAATGACACTACTTGAACAATGAACATGTGACAAATAAAGGAAAATTATTTGTCAGTCAAAGATGCAAATCGAACATGAATCTGTATGAGTGACCCCAATGAAACTACTCAACCATGCAAGAAAAAAAACTAGTCAAAAATACGGGTGCCAATAGTCTAAATAACTAATCAACTGCCAAACCAAGGAAGCATTAGCACAAATAGTAGAAACCCCCCATAATGTTGACAAAGGAGAGGAATAATAGGTCCACTGAAACTCTATTTGACTAAGGAGAAGAATAAGGAAAGGCCCATGCAAAAAGAGCATGACATTTTTTTGTCTATGCTGAAGAAGATTGGGAAGTTGAAATGTGATGTAGTTGCATGTTCCCCTCTAAATCCTCTAGTCTCGTCCAACACATGTTGACTACACGTATGATGCAGGAGCATCTTAGGATCTTGGAAATCTTGCATCAACCAAAAATAATTTTTTTTTCTTCTGGTTTCTTGTTTGATTAGTCTCTGAGTTTCTTTCTGTGATCATTCAGTTTGAATCTTTTGCAGTTGTGATCCTTACAACGTGTTCACGACATCCTGTTGAACCTTTCCCTTGGTTCACTTAACATTGGTTACTTTGTGCATGAAATCTTACAGATTCTTGGGGAGATTATTATTTTCTTCATTTTTCCAACCAGTTTTTCTTCTTTCGATCTTGCAAAGGATTTCCCAATCGGTGAAGCTTAAGGACGCATTTATCGATGATGTTACATTTGTGGCCGACCTACTTGAGGGATCACGATTCTTATTTTTCATTACAAGAAGGTCCTAATGATTTGGGTCCTGACCTATATTTTTTTTATAAGTCTTCTTGTTCTTGGAAAATGTTATCTTTCTAGGATGACCTATTGTTTGCGAAGGCTTTATAAGCTTATGGATTTGTTCCTTTTTGGGGCAGTTGATGATTGGTAGTGAAGAACTAGAAAATGCATCTCTCGTAAGATTATCTTGTTGTAGTTGATGCAGTCAAGGATGAAGAAACCTCAAGGAGATTGGTCCAACCCTTGTAGCCATCACAACACAATGGAAGAAAATAAGACAAAATAGGTAAAAATAAGAGATTCAACTTTATATTATCATTGAAAACCATTTACAACAGATCTGTAACATGATGTTTCACATGCCAGTCATACATGCCAAGCACATAGGCCTGGTTGTGCTCAAAACCTTCCAAATCCTATCCAAGCTAAGCCAAATAATCTTATGAGATCATCCCACTCCTTAGGAACAAGTCCATAAGCTTTTAAAGCCATCACAATCATTGGTCGGCTTTGAAAATATTACATTCACCAGGAAATGAGTAAATATTTTACACCCAAATAGGTTAGGACCCAAATCTTAAAGAATAACCTCCAATGAAATATTTTAAGTGAAGAGATCATAAAACTAAGTCAACCTCAAACATTATAATGAGTTGGCATAATCACGCTAAAAAAACCAACTGGAAGCTCGAGAAACCGATTGGAAAACACAATGATCAACCAAGATATGAAGAACAAGACATATACATGAAGAATATGCCATAACTTACATGCGATGAAACCAAATGAGGTATTATCATAGGATAAGCTTCAAGATGAAGCTAAGAACACATTGTCATGACCGCAACCACAAATAAAAATCACAGATTGAATGCCACTGAAAACACCAAAACCTGCCCAATTGGAATAGAACAAAAAAAACAAAAAAAACTAAAGGAATTATTTTTGGTTGATGCAAGATTTCCAAGACCCTAAGATTCTCATGCATCAGACACCCTAGGTAAAATAAAATGTTCCATAAGAGTAACTTATGAATATTTGACAAGTCGTGGAACATGAATCCCATGCTTGTTTTGGATCCAAACCTCTTCTTTATCTATAACTCTCTGCCTCTAAACCTATGCATTCTCCTCTATCATATCCACCAACTTACTCCTCTTTGTACTCACTCCATCATACCTTCTATCAACACCATATCTCATATCACTACCTCTTCCTTTTGCAAAATCAATCTACCTCTGTTACAAACCCTCATCTGTTCAGGAACCAAACTCCTTTGTTGCACCACCTTACCCTTCTTAAAATAAGATACCAACTTTCTTTCATCAGATCTACCTGCAAGATCCTTCTTCCTATACATAGTAACCTTTGTATTTTGATCCTCTGAACAATAACTCTTTATCATACTCAAATTCCTTGCACTCCCCCCTTCTTATTCCTTCAAAGGAACTAGAGTAAACTTATGTCCATAATTATTTATTATGACCAAATTTCCTCTGCAACCATGAATAGCTCCTCTATCAAATTGCCAATGTATTCCCAATAGAACATGCCAATTACTCATAGACACCACATCACATAATACTTCATCTTTATAAGGTCCAAAGTTGAAATTAACCAAATATTTCTCTTTCATCTCCACCATATGATCATGTAAAAAACCAACCTATCCCATAAGGACAGGGATGTTTAAGCCTCTTCAATCCAAGCTTCTGCGCCATCTCTTATGATTCCAAGTTGTCAGTACTACCATTGTCCATAACAATTTTACAATATTTACATCTTGATTTACAAACAGACCTAAACAAATTCCTACTTTGTAAAGGTTCAGCTTCCCTCTTACTCAACAAGACTCTCCTAAGCATAAGAGACTCTCCTATCTCAAGTTCAAATTCATTTTCCGCAACTTCACCAACAATATGTTCCTCATGTGCCATAAGATTTTGTTTACCCATGTTCTTACTAGATCCTGCAGTACATTGAAAAGCCCTAAGTCCTATGCCATCACTTTTGAAACAAGTTCTCTCGAACTCTTTGCTACCATTTCCTCTTCTAGGTATTCTTTGATTAGATTCAAATTCAATGGTTTGCTTCTCTTTTCCATTTTTACTAACTTTTTTTTCTTTCCCTCTAAGGTTACCTTGTCTCCTCTTCAAATTATCTTCTGCCCTTAATGCATACTAATAAGAATCCTCAATAGTACTATCCTCAACATACTCAACTCATACTGAATAATAAATCTTAGACCATTAACATACCTAGCCACCTTCTCCTTAGATACCTCCTTGTGACCAGATCTGATAGTCATCTTGTATAAATCCTCTGTATATTCCCCCACACTCATGTCTTTCTGCCTCAAATTCTGCAACTTCTTGAACAAATCCAATTCATAATCCTCAGGATGAATTTATATTTTAACCTAGCAACCATCATCCTCCATGTAGTGATTTTTTTCTCACCATGCTCTTCTCTATCTTTATGAATTTCCTTCCACCACAAGGCAACATGACCCTTCAACTTAGTCTATACTAACCTAACCCTCTATGGATCTCTAATATCTTCAAGATCAAAGTAATATTTTAACTCTCCAATCCAATCTATCAAATCCTCAGGATGCAATGAACTGGTGAAATTAGAAACATCCATCTTATGAAATTTACTTACTTGTGCCACAACTCTTAACAATATCTTCTCATATGCAGGGATCTCAACATCTACAGTCTCAATATCTTTAGCAGCCTCCTCAAATTCCTCTTAAGTCTTAGGATTACTCCTCAATCTAGTCAACACACTTCTGATCTCATTCCTCATCTCAACCCTAAAGTATTCCATCATTTTCTCTATATTTATAGGTTTCATACTTCTAGGCAAAATCTTCCAATCCTTATGTGCAACTATCTCTCCAACCGGTGATCTATCAGACACACAAGAAATCTACCTCCAATCGATATGCCTTCAGCACTCAACAACCAACAACAACATCAAAAAACCCTTCCTAGCCACCTTGTACAAGTCCACTGTGATTACAAGTCAAATATTTACTCTTCCACCTCACGATCAGCAGGTCTAGGGATTCACAAGTCAAGAAATTGGATCTGCAAACACAAGAATATCCACCTTATTCAACCTAAATCTTGATCAACCTTCATCTCGACCTCTCTATAATACCACCTGATGCAGTCAAGGATGGAGAAACCTCAAGGAGATTGGTCCAAACCTTGTAACCAACACAACACAATGAAAGAAAATAAGATAAAATAGGTAAAAATAAGAGATTCAATTTTATATTATCATCAAAAATCATTTACAACAGATCCGCAACATGTTATTTCACATGCTAGTCATACATGCCAAGCACATAGGCCTTATTACCGTCAGAACCTTCCAAATCCTATCCAAGCTAAGCCAAATAATCTTATGAGATCATCTAGATCCTTAGGAACAAGTCCATAAGCTTATAAACCCATCACAATCATTGGTTGATATTGAAAATATTACATTCCCCAAGAAATGAGTAAATATTTTACACCCAAATAGGCCAGGACCCAAATATTAAAGAACAACCTCCAATGAAAGATTTAAGTGAAGCGATTATAAAACTAAGTTGGCCTCAAACGTAGTAATGAGCTGGCATGATCGCGCTCAGAAAGACCAACCAGAAGATCAAAAAATACAATGATCAATCAGCAAATGAAGAACATGATAGATACACAAAGAATTTTCCATAACTTACGCATGATGAAACCAAATGAGGGGTGATCATATGATAAGCTTCAAGGTGGAGCTAAGAACACGCTGTCATGACCGCAACCAAAAATAACAAGCACAGATCGACCGCCACTCAAAACACAAAAATATGCCCAACTGAAACATAACAAAAGAAACAAACTAAAGGAAATCTTTTTGGTTGATGCAAGATTTGCAAGATCCTAATTATATGCTCCTGCATCAGTAGATGAATGCGAAGGATATTGTAAGGAATTTTGGATGTAATTAGGCTTGCATGCCTGACATGTATGGTTTCATGTTGAAGATCCTTTGTATACATTTTTATGATAATAAATAAGACTGATCTTGCATATCTTTCTATTGTTACTTATTGTTTTCATTGTGTGATTCATGCTACAAGGATTGGATATATATATTTAAGTTCCCTTTGTCCTTGAATACACCAAGTGGTATCAGAGTAGGTTCTGATTATCTTGGAATAGATCATGGTTTTTGAGCTTGTGAATTCCTAGATTAATTTATTTTGGGGTGGCAGAGAGAGTATCTTGTCCGCAATCACAGAGGATTCATGTAAGATGGATCACAGAGGAAATGCTAGAGGTGGAATGAAAGATGTAGATCTAGTTGTGTTAGATATGTTGAGACAAATTGTAGATAGGTTAGAAGTTGTGGAGAGAGCCTAGAGAAGAGGTCGACATATTCAGGATGTAAGTGATGAAGAAGAAGAAATAAATGAAGAAGCAACCAAAGGAGGTGAAGATCAACCTGAACTTGAACTTGAACAAGGAGATGATAGGTTTATAAAAGCCCTAACTACAGTGAATGAAAGACCACATTTCAATCCACCTAATTATGATGGTAAATTGGATTTAGATGAATTACTAGATTGGATCACAGAGATGGAGAAATACTTTGATTGTGAAGGCACAAATGGGTGAAGTATTATTTCACATAGTTGAGAGGACATGCATCTTTATGATGAAAACATTTGCAGACTGATAGAAAAAGAAGAGGAAAGTATAAAATTAGATTGTGGGATAGGATGGTGAACAAATTGAAATCTAACTTTTTACTTGTTGATTACCAAGTAAGTTTGTTTACAAAGTTGCAGAATCTAAATAAAAGGGATCTTATTGTGAAGGAATATACTGAGGAATTTTATGGGTTGGATATTAGATTTGGTCATTCTGATGATGATGATGTTGAAAGAGTTGCAAGGTATCTGAATGGTTTGAGGACATCTATTCAAGATGATATTAGTTTGGTGAAATTGCAAAGTATAGAGGAAGTCTATCAATATGCCCTAAAAGATGAAGAGAAGTTGAAAAAAAGGAATGAGAAAAGACAAAGAGGAAGAGGTGGAAGATTTCAAAGAGGAAGAAACTCAAATGGTGGAAGATATTACTTAGATTAGATAAAAGGAAAGATTGAGTTCAAGGAGGAAATTTTATATCGAAGAGATGACATAAAATTTCAGCAAGGTAGCTATAGAAGGGATTACATAATAGTATTTAAAGGAACATGTTTCAAGTGTGGTGGAGAAGAACACCGAGACTTTGAGTGTACTTAAGTTAATTCTGAGAAAAGGACAGAGAAAAAGAGTAGATCTACTTATGTAGAGAAGGAAACTAATGAACCTTTGAATACACTAGAAGATGGTGAAGCCCTAATGGAAAGAGGAGTCTTGTATCATGAAGAGATAGATCAAGATCTATTTCTGAGGAGAATTCTTTTCAAGAAAAGGTGTAAATTTGAAGGAAAATATTGCAAAGTGATCATTGGCAGTGGTAGTTTAGATAATTTATCTTCCAAGGAGTTGGTTGACAAGCTGAAGTTGCAGAGATTGAAGCATATAAATCCTTATCATATAGCATAGACTAAGGATGATCATGAGGTACTAGTAAGTGAACAATGTCTGGTTAAATTGAAGATAGGATCTTATCATGATGAAGTTCTTTGTGATATCATGCCTATGGATGTGTGTCATATCTTGTTGGGTAGACCATGACAGTATGATAGATAAGATTTGCATGATGCAAGAAAGAATATGTATACTATCGTTGCTAATGGGATGAAACAAGTATTGTTGCCTTTGATTGAGACTCCTAAAAATGAAATTTGTACTAGTGTTAGAGTTTGTTTGGTTGAATGAAGGAAATTATTGGATGGCTTGAAGAGTAAAAATGTGGCATGCATTGATCCATAAGAAGTCTGATTTGGGAATAGAAGAAGGATAAATTAAGGAAGTAAAGGAATTGGTTGCAGAGTATGAGGACATAATTTCAGATAATGTACCTAATGGATTACCACCTGTGAGAAGTATTAATCATTGCATGGATCTAATCCCTAGAGAAATTTTTCCTAATAAAGCATCACATCAGATGACACCAGCAGAGAATGAAGAGTTGAATAGACAAGTGCAAGAATTGTTGAAGAAAGGATTGATCAGAGAAATCTTGAGTCCTTGTGTAATACCAAAAGTATTATCACCTAAGAAGAATGGAGAATGGAGAATGTGTATTGATTCTAGAGATATAAATAGGATCATAGTGAAATATAGATTTTCATTTCCTAGGATGAATGACATAATGGATTTCTTGAGTGGAGCAAAGTATTTTACAAAGATTGATTTGAAAAGCGGATATCATCATATCAAAATCAGAGAAGGAGATGAGTGGAAGACTGCATTTAAGACAAATGAAGGATTTTATGAGTGTTTGGTGATGCCTTTTGGATTAATTAATGCACTGAGTACTTTCATGAGATTGATGAATGAGGCATTGAAGAAATTCTTGGGTAAGTTTATGATTGTTTATCTTGATGACATTCTAATTTTCAGTAAGAGAAAGGAAGATTATTTGTTGCATCTGAGAAAAGTATTGCAGAGGTTGAGAGAAGAGAAATTTATGATAAACATCAAGAAGTGTTCCTTCACGAAGGAAGAGAGTATATTTGGGATTTTTTATATCTAAAAAAGGATTGAAGATGGATCATGTGAAAGTGAAATAAATTGTTGATTGGCTTGTACACCTGATAGTGTTGGAGAAGTCAGATCATTTCATGGATTGACTAGTTTCTACCGAAAGTTCATAAGGAATTTTAGTTCAATTTGTAATCCTATGACCGAGACAATGAGAGGAGATAGAAAATAATCCAAGTGGACACAATGAAAAGATAGGAGTTTTGAGTTGTTGAAACAAAAGGTAATTGAACAACCTGTGTTAGCTTTACTGTATTTCAATAAGGTATTTCAAGTGGACTATGATGCAAGTGGAAATGAAATTGGAGCAGTGTTAAGTCAAGAAGGTAGACCTATTGCTTATTTTAGTGAAAATTTGAATGATGCTACGAGAAGATATTCAATTTATGATTAGGAATTTTATGCCATAGTTCAAGCTTTGAAGAAATGGAGACATTATTTGATGCCTAAGGAATTTTTTTTGTACACTGATCATCAAGCATTGCAATATTTGAATAGTCAAGGTAAGTGTAATCAGAGACATATGTGATGGGTTGAATTTTTACAGATTTATACACTTGTGTTGAAATATAGGACTGGTAAATTAAATAAAGTTATTGATGCTTTGAGTAGAAGAATAAATTTGCTGACATAAATGAGAGGTGGAGTGTTAGGATTTGATGATTTGAAAACCTTGTATGAGGAAGACCCTAATTTTGCAGAACCTTGGAAAGCTTGCAGAGAACATGTTGCAGACCGAAGCAAATGGTTGGACTATTTCATTCAGGATGGTATATTGTTAAGAGGAATTCAATTGTGTATACCAAGGAGTTCTATGAGACATAATATGATAAAGGAAAAACATTGTGGAGGATTTGTTGGGCATTTGTATTGACAAGGAAATGGCTTTGGTGTGCACGAGAATTACTTTTGGCCTCAGATTCATAAGGATGTAAGGAAGTTTGTTCAAGGATGTAGAATTTCTCAAGTTGCAAAAGGACATAGTTAGAATAATGGATTGTATACACCTTTGATAGTGCCTACTAGACCTTGGGAGAATATCAACATGGTTTTTGTACTTGGGTTACTACAGGCACAAAGAGGTCATGATTCTATATTTGTGGTGGTTGATAGATTTTCTAAATGTCACATTGCATTCCTTGTAAGAAGATAATAGATGCAGTACATGTAGTTGACTTATTTTTCAAGGAGTTTGTGAGATTCCATGGATTGCCTAAGAGTATAGTTTCAAACCGAGGTAATAAATTTGTTGGTTGTTTTTGGAGGACACTTTGGAAGAAGATGAAGATTGATTTAAATTTTAGTTCTACATTTCATCCACAAACAGATGGAAAAACCGAGGTAGTGAAAAGGAGTTTGGGAAACTTATTGAGATGTTTGGTTGGAGAAAATCCTAGAAATTGGGATTTAATCTTAGCACAAGTAGAGTTTGCATATAATAATTCAGTGAATAAGAGTGCAGGGAAGACACCATTGGAGATAGTTACTAATTTTAATCCTAAGGGAGTATTAGAACTAAGGGATATTAGTCATGAGAACAAGAGGAGTGTTTAAGAAGAAGAATTTGTAGAGAACATGAATTGATTACATGTTTAGATCAAACAAAATTTGGAGGAGATGAATTAGACATATAAGGAAAGAGCTGATATGAAGAGGAGACATAAGGAATTTGAAGTAGGGGATGAAGTAATGGTATATTTGAAGAAGGGGATATTTCCAGTTGGAATGTATAATAAGATGAAGATGAGGAAGTTTGGAACATATAGGATCTTGAGGAAATTTGATTCAAGAAATGCATATGAAGTTGAGTTACTAGAGGATATGGATATATCACCTATATTTAATGTCACATAATTGTATGAGTATCATGAGTCAGATTGTTGTGAGAAGGATGGATCATTTGTTGCAGAACAATATCCTAAGAAGAAGAAGGATGGGATAGCAGAGATTTTGGATAGAAAAATTGGTAGAAGAACACGAGGTAAACAATACAAGGAGTATCTTGTTAGATGGAAAGATAGACTAGTGGAAGATTCTTCTTGGATTTCTCAGGATAAGGTTGAATATCTTGGTTTTGCTTTAGCCCCAAAAAAGTGAGAGGCTCACTTTTCAAATAACCTCGGGTGTCTGATGCAGGAGCATCTTGGGATCTTCACAATCTTGCATCAACCAAAAAATTTGTTTTTTGTTTTCTTGTTTGATCAGTCTCTGAGTTTATTTCGGTGATCCTTCAATTTGGATCTTTTGCAGTTGTGATCCTTACAATGTGTTCATGGAATCCCGTTGAAACTTTCCCTAGGTTCATGCATCATTTGGTTACTTCACACATGATATCTAACAGATTCTTGGTGGGATTATATTGTTCTTCATTTTTTTCGGCCAGTTTGTGTTCTTCCAATATTTTGAAGGATTTCCTGATCGACGAAGCTTAATGATGCATTTCTTGATGATGTTACATTTGTGACCGACCTACTTGAGGGATCATGATTCTTATTTCTTTCATTGAAAGAAGGTCTTGATGATTTGGGTCTTGACCTATATTATAATATGTTTTCCTGTTCTTGGGAAATGTGATCTTTCTAGGCCGACCTACCATTTGTGAAGGATTTATAAGCTTATAGATTTATTCCTTTTTGGGGCACTTGATGATTGGTAGTGAAGAACCAGTAAGGGAATCTCTCATAATATTATCTTGCTATAGTTGAATGCTAAGGATATTGTAAGGAATTCTGAATATAATTAGGCATGTATGCCTGGCATGTTGCAGATCCTTTGTATATGATTTTTTGATAATAAAGAAGACTGATCTTGCATATCTCTCTATTGTTACTTGTTTTTTTTTTTTGTGTGATTCATTCTGCAAGGATTGGACAAATCTCTTTGAGTTCCCTTTGTCCTTGACTGCACTAATGTCTTACCTTGCCACAAAAACTGCAAGGCTCATATGGCTTCTTCTGTGTCTTGGAGGGAGAGTCACCAGAATGAGAAGAAGGATAATGAGATAGAGTGGAATTACTCATACTGAATATTTGCAAGATAAACCTCCTAACACAATAAAACTCAAACCCTCTTGCAACTAGATAGTTAAGAAATCTCAAAACAAACAATTTTGAGACCAATATGTACATGATGAAAATTTATCAAAATATGATTTGAGATCTATATAAAGAACTCTAAGAACTTTCCAACAATGTGCAAAAGTTAAAAAATGGAGTTTGTTTACTCAAGTTGAGGCTCCATAAATGCCAAAATGAAGGATAAATTTGAAGAAATGGTACAAAAAATTGACGAGGAATCTGTTAAAACCACTACCACAAATATATCAACACCAGAATTAGCTTTCCAATGATATCGTGTTTGCCATATTTTGAGTCTCTATGACAAAGTTATGGAAAAACATTGACTTCTCTTTATGACAAGGAAAGTCAAACTGGTCAATAGAAAAATGTAAGCAAAAATTCGAGGGTTGTCAGTCATAGAATATTCTCAGTTGTTAGAAAAATATTCCCTGCCAAAATTTTTTTTTGCCACTAAAATATTCCCTCTGTCTTGTCGGGATGTGCTTTAGAATCTTCACCAAAAATAGCTAGGAACCACTAAAAAAGAAAAAAAAACACCAAATTTCAGCAGAGAATTTGGTGGAGAGAGAGAGAGAGAGAGAGAGAGAGAGAGAGAGAGAGAGAGAGAGAGAGAGAGAGAGAGAGAGAGAGAGAGAGAGAGAGAGAGAGAGAGAGAGAGAGAGAGAG
>MU224419.1:1695310-1713987 GCA_018584345.1 Thuja plicata
GTTCTGATTTTGCATGTGGAGGTTCATCTCAGTCATATCAGCCTGTCAGTAAAGTTTCATGGCTAGATCAGGTCTAGTTTTGAAGATATTGAAAATTTTTGGTATTGAAAACAGGGTACAAAAACTTTGAGCTCAGTTTTGAAGGCTTTAGAGGCCCCGAATGGGGTCAAAACTTGGGCTGAATAAAGCTTGCTTAATTTAGTTGTTGTAGAGCGCTTCGTGGAATTTCTTAAATGGGGTTATAATAGTCAATTGGGTCAACTGGTGATGACTTATGGTCTCCGGAAGTTGGGCCACCTGAAATAGTAGAAAATAATTTTCCTTCAAAATTTTTGTTCGGGTTTCAAAAGTTATTTTGAGCCGACTTTGATGTACTAAAATGAAAAATAAAATAATTCTAAGTTTGGTCGGCTCTAAGGGCTAAATTTTTGGAACCTTCTCGGGCGGTGGAAATTGCCTATATAAAGAAGGCCTGTAGTGTTGTCTTAGGCAGTTCGGGACAGTTCTGGGTAGATCTGGATAATAATTCGAGGCTTTGTCCTACATAATATTGTAAGAGGAATGCCCATGTGGCTTTGCATATTGTAATTTTGAAAGTTTGTAATTCTGCATTTGTGGAGATAATAAGAAGTCCATTTTCTCTTCTTGCAAATTGTTGTTGCTTCTCTGTTTTCGTTATGTGTTTGTGGTATTAAGGGGACCGCCCTTCATCACATCAATAGAAAAGGGTTCCATAGCTCTTCTCCTTCTCTGCACATCCCACCTTTGCAAGGTGTAAATTTTTCAAATCTTCATACATGTAACAAACTAGGTTCTTGATCATCCAAATATGTTCTGTTGTATTCCTATGATCACTCCCCTAAGGAGTAGATCGAAACATCAATTCCAATGAGTAATATGTTGGTTTACCCTACTAAAGATGGTTTACTAGGGGGGGGGTGAATTAGAAAATATTAAACGCTATTACTTTAAATCTAAACCTCTGGTTTAGTGCGGTGAATCAAACAACAGCTGCAACTGAAACTTGAAAACTCTTCACAAACTTGATAAAAGCATATAACTTAAACAAATAACATTTATAGTTATCAAGCATCGTATGTAACACAAGATTTAATGAGGAAACCCATTTTCAGAAAAAAAACTCCATGGGAATTGTCACCCACAAGATGAAATACTCTTCTAAAGTATGCTCGGTAAAGAGCCAATCCTGTTAAAGATTAAAATACACATTTGTCACATGTGAACCTATTAGGGGATTTACCTTAGACCTGTTAAGATCTTCACCCTATTAGGAGTGGTTGGTTAGAAGGCTTAAACATTCATGCTAGAATGTTACCTTTCTCAAGGGTTTACAAAAATACTTGTTAGGTCTACTCAATTAAGAGATTTTATGTTATAATTCTTAGTAAGAAACAATGTACTAATGTGACTTGTGATTATGCAACTATAATTTTCTTGATTGGATCCTTTGTTTTCTCTTTTAAAATTACTGGCACCTACAACTCATTAGTCTCTCCTCTTGACTGGTTATCCAAATCTTTTCCTCCTCTACTCGGTAGCTCTTCAACTTGTCACTTCGCCAACAACTCTTTATAAATATACAAACTCATCAACATATAGGCCTTTGTTTTGCATCTTAATCCTATTGGTTATGCTTTTCCTCAATTGCACTTAGCTGTTTGATCTTATCAAATGAACTGATTCAATGTATTTGCAACTTTGTTAAGTGGTTAACTGTGCCTCGTGACTTGCACTTTTTCTTGGAACTCACAACTTTCCTTTTCTGCTTAATCTGCATCACATATTTTGAAATTTACTTTTCATGACCATAGATCTCTCAACAAACTTCATCTTCGGGCTTGGAAACTTCTTGATATGCGTGCCTTTGCTTTAAATTCATTCTACTCTTTGTATTCAATCTCTTTTCATTCCATGCTTGGTGACTTTAGTGAATATCTTCACTTGCAATCTGACTTCGCTCAATTACCAACCTTTCTTGGTGACTGACCTTGCTCGGTTGTCAACTTTTCTAAGTCACTGTCTTTGCTTTGCTTGATGAACAAACACTTCACTTCTTGGTAACTAGGTTATTCCCTTTACCAACTTGACCTTTCTTCTTTACCAACTTAACAACATCAAATGTTAAGTAAGAAACAATTATATCAATAGTTTCTTATCATTGTCTAATCTTTATTATCTACCCAATTAATTTCCTCTCCAATTGATATGGCATCTTAATATAAAGCATAAATAAATTTCTTGACATCAATGATAGACTAATAACTGATCTAATAATTCTACTTTCTTGTATTCTTCTAAAACCCAGTCCTCATCACCATTATCAATATAGCGCTAATAACTACTATACCGTTGCTTTCCTATATCATTTAGTTCTTACAAGGAGGGTTTATCACCCAAAGAATACCTCTGAGATACTCAAAGGCGCCTTTTGGAAAATGTTTAGTGAATATATTTTCTATTTTCTCCTTTGTACTCATGTACTCCAATCTGACTTTCTAGTCTGCAACCTTGTCTCTAAAAATGTGATACTTAATTGAAATATGTTTAGTCTTTGAATGTATAACATGATTCTTTGACATGTTCACTATGCTTGCATTATCACAATGTATAACCACTGGCTCTTCAAAGGTTATCCCAATGTCCGTTAGCATCTTTTTCATCCAAACAATTTGTGTTACTATTTATATGATGCAACAAGGGTAGGAGGGTCCAAAGATATGAATAATTCAACCTTGTAGAAAGAGTTACATACAAGAAACTTGAGGATTTCAAGAAGAAAATACATAGATTTAAAGTATGGAACACACATACAACCTTTTCATTCATAGGTAAAATGATTTCATAGATCTGTAATAGAAGTCAACATGTCCAACTCAAATGCCAAGGACTTATTACAAAGAAACTTACTTATTCCTCTTGACCTATGACTGTAATAGCCTCCTTAAAAGCCCCAAATTAAAGCCTTCGATCCCTCACTTCTTTCCTCCAAATCAAGGACCAAGATCCAACATAAATAAGCCACCTTGACCTAACAAGTCAGCCTAAAGATTACATTCCCTAAAAAAACAAAGCGTGTTACCAACTAAATCCACAGTCGGCCTTAGATCTAAAATATTTTTATCTAATGATTAATTACAAGGAGTGATCGTACAAATGGGTTGGCTAAACACATAGCCATATATGAAAATAAGCCATCAACACCACCAACCGAGGATCCAAACACTGATCGGTGCAAGAACATTAAGAACACATTCCAAACACAGTCACATAATCCAACATAACTTTAGGTGTGATACTCCAAATGAGTGGCGATCATAGGAAAGGCTTCCTCAAGGTATTTAGAACACAATTCTATGACAACAACCACCAAGGATTTGTAGAACTCAACCATGAAAAAAAAAACACCCGATGACCAAGAACATAAAACTAAAATGTTTTTGGTGGATGTAAGATTGCAATGAACCCAAGATGCTCCTACATCAGATACCCAGGGTTATTTGAAAAGTGATCCTTTCACTTTCCTAAGATGAAGGAAAACCAAATCAGTTTAACTCCATCTAAGAAATCCATGAAGAATCCTCAACCAATGTATTCTTCCACTAAATAATATATTCCTCATACTAATTTCCTCTAGTGCTTCAACCAATCCTGGTATCCAAGATTTGTTCAAACCATTCCTTCTGCTTCTTAGGATACTCTATTGCACTCTCTAATCCATCACCCTCACTGATATCCAATTCATGACATTCATACAAGTATGATATGTTGAATATACTTGATATGTCTATGTCCTCTAGTAACTCCACTTCATAAGCATTCCCCGAATCAAACTCCCTCAAAATCTTATAAGGGCCAAACTTATTCGTCTTCAATTTAATATAGGTACCAACTAGAAATATACCCTTTCTTAGGAAAATGACCACTTCATCACCAAATGTAAACTCCTTATGTTTTCTCTTTCTATCAGTTCTCTCCTTATACTTATGATTCATGCTTTCCAAATTTATCCTAACTCTAGCATGCAAATCCTTCATATGATCGGTAAACTGTTTAGCTTCAACACTCCTCTTTTCTTCAACACTCACATCCCTCATTTATCTCACTCCTTTAGATGTAAATATAAACAATCTCAAATGGTGTTCTCCTAGTACTCCTATTCACTCATTTATTATAAGAAAAATCTACTTGTGCCAAAACCAAATCACAATTACCTACCTTCTCACCAACCAAGCATCTTAATAAATTCCCCATACTCCTATTAACAACTTTAGGGTATCCATCAGTCTGTGGGTGAAATGTAGAATTAAACCTCAATTCAGTATTAAGCTTCCTCCAAAAATATCCAATAAATTTAGTATCCCTATCTGAAACAATGCTCTTAGGCATCCCATGCAATCTGACAATGTCCTTGAAAAAAATTAGCTATATGTACTGCATATGATGTCTTCTTACATGGAATGAAATGAGCCATCTTTGAAAACCTATCAACCACCGCAAACACTAAATCATTACCTCTTTGATTCTTGGGAAAACCAAGCACAAAATCCATGCTAATCTCCTCTGAAGGTTTCTCTGGTACATGCAATGGTGTATATAATCAAGTATTCTAACTACTCACTTTAGCAACTTGACAAATCATGCACTTATGAATGAAATTCCTAACATCCTTATGAATCTTTAGCTAGTAATACTGCTCCTTGATAACTTCCACTGTCCTATCAATCCCAAAGTGTCCAGCTAGTCCTCTATAATGCTTCTCTTTAATCAAACTTTCCCTCATAGATACTCTTGGTATATACAACTGAACTCCTTTGAACAAAAATCCATCCTGGATGAAATAATCCAACAAAGAACTCCTATCGATAACCAATGGTTCAGTACAAGCTTTCCAAGGTTCAATAAAATCAAGATCGTCTTTATACAAAGCCTTCAATTCATCAAGTCCAAGCATTGTCACTTTCTTCTTTTTCATAAGGTTCCTTCTTATACTCAGAGCATCAACAAATTTTTTATACTTACCACTCCTATTCTTAAACACAAATGAGTAGCTCTATAAGAATTCAACTCATCTCATATGTCTCTGATTCAACTTACTTTGACTATGCAAATACTGCAAAGCTTGATGATCGGTATACAACACAAACTCCTTAGGAAATAAGTAATGTCTCCACTTCTTCAAAGCTTGAACACTATAATAAAATTCTTGATCATACATAGAATAATTCCTCCTAGCATCATCCAACTTTTCACTAAAGTATGCAACTGGTCTACCTTCTTGACTCAATACTGCTCTGATTGCACTCCCACTAGCATCATAATCAACCTGAAATACTTTACTAACATCTGGTAGTGCTAACACAGGTTGTTCAGTTACCTTTTGCTTCAAAAAATCCAATCTCCTTTGTGCCCCATGTGTCCATGTGAATTCCTTCTTATCTCCCCTCATAGTCTTAGTCAAAGCATTGCAAACATAACTAAAATTCCTTATGCACTTCCTATGAAAAATTTCCAAGCCGTGAAATGATCTTACCTCACTAACACTTTCAGGTTCAGGCCATTCAACAATTTCTCTAACCTTCTCAGGATCCACCTTCATTCCTTTAGCAGAAATAAAAAATCCAAGGTATACAAGCTCATTCTTCATAAAAGTACACATCTTCAAATTTATCAACAACTTTTCTTCTCTTAATCTTTGCGGTACTTGCCTTACATGCAACATGTGTTCCTCCTTTATTTTACTAAAAATGGTAACATCATCCAACTAAAATATGACAAACTTACCCAAAAATTCCTTCAACACCTCATTCATCAACCTCATGAAAGTACTTGGTGCAATAGACAAACCAAAAGGCATTACCAACCACTCATACAAATCTTCTTTAGTCTTAAAAGAAGTCTTCCATTCATCACCTTCCATTATTCTAATGTGATGATAACTACTCTTCAAATCAATCTTTGTGAAATACTTACCTCCACTCAAGAAATCCATTATGTCATCCATCCTAGGTAAAGGAAACTGGTACTTGATAGTAGTATTATTTATTTCTCTATAATATATACACGTCCTCCAATGTCCACCCTTCTTAGGTGCCAATACCACAAGTATTGCACACAAAGACTCAAAATTTGTCTAATTAATCCTTTCAGAAACAACCCATACACTTATCTATTCAACTCCTCATTCTCTGCTGGTGTCAATCGGTGAGATGCTTTATTAGGAAAACTAGCTCTAGGAATTAAATCCATGCAATGACTGATACTCCTAACTGGTGGCAAACCATCAGGTACATTATCTAAAATTACATATGCATGCTCATCCAAAATGTCCTTAATCTCTGCAGGGTATTCACTGCTCAGATCTACATCTTCAGTCTTCTTTCGAACAATAGCAAAAAAACATTCTCATGTCTCATACCTTCCAAGAATTTACTTCCATCAACCATGAAAATTCTAGTACTGGTACAAATTTCCCCTTTAAAATGTTCCTTTAAAGGCATCGATCTCTATTTCATACTATTGGCAATAAAAGTATAGGTATTTCTTCTCCCATCATGTATAGCTTGTCTATCATACTGCCAAGGTCTGCCCAACAAAACATGACATACATCCCTAGACATTATATCATACAATACTTCATCCTGATATTCACCTATTTTCAACTTAACCCAACATTGTTCACTCACCAACACTTTGTGATCATCCTTTATCCATGCAATCTCATAGGGTTTAAGATCCTTCAATCTCTGCAATTGCAATTTATCTACCATTTCCTTAGATGCCAAAATCTTAGAACTACCACCATTAACAATAACTATACATACCTTACCATGAACGAGGCATCTATTTTGAAACATGCTCTTTCTTTGCCAAGGGTTCTTTGGCTTTTCATCATGGTACAAGGTTCTCCTCATGATTAATGTATCTCCCTTTTTAACCTATTTATTGTTAACCAACTCAAAAAATCCCTATGCTTCCATAAGAGCTTTCCTTCTGCTACTTTCTATTCTTCTTTTAGATCCACCTTGTTTTCACTCAAAGGCCCTATGACCTTCTCCACCACATTTGAAATAATTTCCCTTAAACACCCTTTTATCATCTCATTGATAGCCTTCATTCCTATAACCACCTTTGTAAGAGTTTCTTTCAAGAATCCTCTCATTTATCTTTCCCTTATCAGAGTCACCAACTGATCTACCACCTCTACCTCTCTAGAATATTCCACCTCTACCTCTTTGTCTTTGTTCTTGTCTTCTATGCAACTTGTCTTCAGCCTTTAGGGCATACTGGTAAGAATCTTCTACATTCCCAATCTTGATCATACTAAGATACTCTTGTATTGAAATCCTAAAAACATTTAGGTATCTTGAAACTCTCTCCAGTTCATCCTCTTTGAAGCCAAATCTGATATCTAACTTGTAAAACTCCTCAGTGTAGTGTTTCACATTCATATCCCTTTGTCTCAAATTATACAATCTTCTAATCAAACAGACCTAATAATTAGAGGGTAAGAAATTTTATTTCATCTTGTTCACTATGCTATCCATAGATTTGGTATTCTCTTTATCTCTACTCCTCCTTTGATTCTAAAAATGATCCCACCAAAGTGAAACATGACCTCTTAACTTAGTACAAGCATACTTTACCTTCTTGTCTTCATCAGTACCTTCAAAATCCAAATACTTTTTCATAGATGAGATCCAATCCAAAACTCATCTGCATCCAATCGGCCATTGTAATCTGGTGGATTAAAATGTGGTCTTGTATTAACCCTAGTAATGGCTCTAATAAATGTGTCTTCTCCTTTATCCATTTTAGGTTGTTCTTGGGCTTCTCCTTCAACTTTTTCTTCAGTTTCTTCTTCAGAATCACTTACTTCTTCAATATGTCGACCTCTCCTCTCAGTCATTTCAACCTCCTCCAATCTGGAAAAATTTTGTCTCAACATTTCAACAATGTTAGGGTTTGCACCTCTTCCACCTCTAGCACCTCTCCTAGCCATCTTTGATGATTCCTTTGCAACCATGGGTCAGATCCTTATTCTGCTACCCCCACGATAAACCAAATCAGGAACCACACACTCGAGAGACAAGATCTATTTACTGCAATAAAAAACATTTTCTTTGATACCACCTAACGCAGTCAAGGTAAGAGGGTCCAAGAGAATGAATAGTCCAACCTTGTAGCAAGAGTTACAGAACAAAAACTAAAATATTTCAAGAATACAATACATAGATCTAGAGTATGGAAGGCACACGCAACCTTTTCATTGACAGGTAAAATGATTACAAAGTGCTGCGATAGCAGTCAACATGCCCAACTAAAATGCCAAGATCTTATTACAAATAAAAATTAATTATCCTTCCTGACCTATGACTGTAAAATAACCCCCCTCAAAACCCTAGATTTCTGCCTTCAATATCCTCAAACAAGAACCAAGACCAAACCTAAATACATGACCGCTACCTAACAGGTCAACGTCAAGATTACATTTCCCAAGAACAAAATGTGTTACCAACTAACCCAGTCAGCCTCTGATTTAAGATATGTAACCAAAAAATAAATCATAAGAGAGATCGTACAAATAGGTCAACCAAACACATAGCCACATAGGGAAATGAGCCTTAAGCACCGCCGATCAAGGAAATCCAACCCAAGATCCAAACAATGACTGACTCAAAGAATATGAAGAACACATTCTAAACACATCCAAATAATAAATCATTAATTTAGGTGTGATACTCCAAAAGAGTTATGAACATAGGAAAAGATTCATTATGATCTTTAGAATACCAATCTATGACCACAACTACAAAGGATCTATAGAAGTTGACTACGATAAGAAACACAACAATCGGTGACCAAGAACATAAAAAATTAGATGTTTTTAGTTGATGCAAGATTGCAATGAATCCAAGATTCTCTTGCATAAAAAATCCAACACACCATTAGATTTATGATACCTCAAATAAAATTAAATGCGGTTTTATTTTTGATAAATTGAATGCTCATAGAAACTAAATTCAAGATTACAATCGTTAAAATCTTCAATTTTTTTTTTTGAGGTCCTTAGACCCTTCTCTCTAATGTGGCCAAGTTTGTGGTGCAATACCATAGTCTTATTTACAGGTAAATTTAATACAAAAGAAAAATCATGCTTAAGTACCCAAAATCCATAACCGTCTACTGAAGGTGAAACCCTTACATCTTCCAATGAATTATTTGAAAATTTTCTTTTCACATAAGTACTATTATACTCAACAATGTATCCCTCCAACTTACACCATGTTCCAAATTTGACACCTCTAGCAATCACCATAGCACCTCTCACCATTTTTCATCCTACATCTAAAAAGACTACCTATACATTCACATATATTAATTTACTCACAGATAAAAAATTTCCTCTTAGTCCAAGGAGAATCAACACACCATTAATTCTTCTTATTCACCCTCTAGAAATCTAATTATAAATTTACCAAAACCAACAACATCCAAATAAGAATCATCACCCAAAATCACCTTACCTCCATCAAAGTCTTCGTATTAAAAAACTAATCTATATTAGAGGTCATATGAAAAGATGTACCTAAGTCAATTAACCATGCATAATTAACTGAGTGAGTGGCCAAAGCTACAAAGAATACATCACCATCTTTCTTCTTAGACTCAAAATAAGAATCAAATTTCTCTTTTTGTTCTTTGTAATCATTTTGGATGTGTCTAGGCTGATCACAATTCCAATAAATGACTTTGGACTTTCTTAGAGATTTGGATGTCCCTTAGACTTGGATTTATCACACTTTTCATTCTTCTATTTCCTTAGGCCCTCCACGAACAATTAGGGCATCTTGAGAACTTATAGATACCTTCCTTCTGATCTCTTTAGAAAGGAAAAAACCCACCACATCTTCAATCTTCAAAATAAAAGAAGTACTACCAATATAAATAACAAGAGAATCCCATGAATCAGATAAATAAAAAATAAAGATTTGACATTTATGCTCCTCATCCATCTTGACACCACATGATTTCAATCAAGTCACCACCATATTTAATGCTTCTAGGTGCTCTATAATTCGTACACCCTCCTCCATTCTTAAGGATTACAATTTATTCCTCAAAATATATTATTCACTATAGGATTGGCTTGATACATCTCACCAAGTTTCTTCCATAGCTTCTTTGTAGAAGACTCTTCATGTACATTGATTACAATATAGTTTACAAGGTACAATATAATTAGACCTTTGGTTTTATGACCCATAACAACATATTTGGTAGGTTTGGACAGATCTATAGGTCTAAATACGCTCTCATCAACAACATCCTATAGATCTTGATCTGTTAATAAATCCTCTATATTTAGCTTTCACATCTCAAAATTATTTGCAAAAAATTTTCTCCACCTCTATTCTCCTTGACAAAATTTCCATCTTGAAATTCCTATAACTAGATCACAAAGTATCTTCAACACAAGATCCTACTCAAAATGGATTAGTTAAAAAAAATCCAAAAACCTATAACTAAAATCAAAGGTGATCAGGCTCTAATACCACTTGTAAGGAAGCTAAGGTAGCATAACAACTTCCTACACCAACCTTGAGAGAAGGGTTAAGTAAAATATTTCTTAGATATTTAGAAAATTCATTAAACTTTAATATAATTAAACATAAATAACATGTATACCACAACACAACATAATTAACATGGGGAAAACCCTTTCAAGAGGAAAACCTCACACTCTTAAAGTTGCCCAATATATTACTCACAAATAAAAAATAGATCGCTATATACTTGTAGAGAGAGCTTCCCGTAGGAGTATCATCAATGGAGATCAATTGGCAACTCAACTACTTTCACACTTTAAGAGTACATCACAATAATATGATCATAATACAATTCCATCTTAAAATAATGTTTCCTTTTAGGGAAATAAAGAGTGCAAAATAATCAAAATTAGATCTATGACCTAATGATAAACAATTAGGATTCACAATGACAAATTCTAGATGGAAATTGTTTTTGGGGGGGCACTAAACCTTAAAACCCTCGTTGGGGGAATGCTTCCCTTGACCCCCAACTGATCAAGGGATCATAGCCCACAAGGGGGTATCCCCAATTTCATCAACCTATGCTCATGTATAACAAATTGCCCTTTTATCATTAATACAATGTTATTATTGCAAGGTCGAGACACCATTTTCCTAAAACCCTTTCCCTTTGAAAATAGATATAATAGGATTAAAGTAAGATTTATAAGTGCTAGGTTGGACCAACACTTTGCATCTAGATTTGAGAGAAAGACAACATTATTTGGAGACACAACCTCATTTTCAAGGTTCTCACACCTTGAGGTTGTTTCCATTATGTCATCAAAATGATGAATCTAGTTCAACATGGTGCAATTTCATGTAACAATAGTTTACTAACTCAACTTTGGAGTAACTTATCAACAATTCAATGACCCTTTTTCACTAGCTTTTTACCAAATTAATGTATTCTTGATGTACATAGGACACTCAAATTCCTCCATCTTGACCAAGTCCCAAATATTTGAAATGAGTTTCTTAGCTTCCAATTCAGGTTGACTTTATAGTAAATAACATTGACTATAATCAACGAATCACCTTCCAAATGTACTTTCTTGAATCCCATTTTCTTACACACTTGACTCCTTTGTATACCATGTGGAATTCAACTTCATTGTTGGTTCCATCCATTAGTTTCCTTTCTTCAACTACCAAAAGAATACTCTTTTTGATCTCTTACAACACAACCTACATTTGAGGGCCCCATGTCACCTTGAAAGGTCCCACCAAAGTTCACCTTAACCCATTCAACATCTAGGAGAACCCAACCTATTAACTGTTGAGATTAATGGGTAGTATGTACTGAGAGGGGAGGGGTGAATCAGTACCTCTAAAATTTTTATATCCTTTTATCAATTAACCTTTGTAATCAATTGTATATCCATTCAATCTGATCTATACTATCTTGATTTGAGTTATATCAATTCATAACATTAACATACATGTGAACATTCATAGAAACATTTATGAAAGTAATTTGACACATAACACAAGATATGATATCGCAGAAAACTCCTGTTAGGAAGTAAAAACTGCTATGGGGATGGCACCCACAAAATCTTCGCTATTTGCAGATTGGAAGGGGCCAGTTAAGGCTTACAAATTGATCACTTCTGATGATCTACCCTATTAAGAGTATCAGTGGAGACCTATTAAAGTCTACTCTGCTAAGAGCTTTAGCAACACTGTTGAGTGTGCACTTGGTTAAGAGATTTGTAGTTGGACTGTTAAATCCACCTTCCTTGAAAGGATTTTTACACTTTTCTCCACTTGTTAGAATGATAGAAAATTAAAAATTAACTTGGTAAATGCAATATCCTATTACTGATACAGATCCAATTTAGTTTACATGAAAAAAATGATCACCTAATTGTGATTGAATAATACCTCTGATTCTTAGTATCCTCTGTTCTTGGTTCTGATAACCAAATTCACCTTTTCCTGTTCTTGTTCTTGAAACTCTCAATCTGATCCATAGATGTGCTCATTGGATTCATTCATCTACTCCTCTCTATTCACATCATTAATAATGAATGATTGCATCATTTATTTATAAGATGGATTGACATCATAAAGTTTCAAGAAAAACAATGTTAACTCTAAGATCAGGTTTACAACTTGTACCTAGATCTCCTAGTCTATGTGTTTTAAATCAGTTACACTGATTAAAGCACTTACATTCATGTTTCTTTTCCCTAAAGAAAATGAATTTAAAAACAAATCAATATCCTATAAATAGAATAATCTTTCTTTATCTGACGTGGAAGTCAGATCCACTTTTTGCAGGCTGCAACTGACTTTCGGTTTCTATCTGTCGGTTATGCTCTAACTGTCCTTCGGTTTTGTTCTGGTGGTTGCACTTTAACTATCTGTCAGTCTGCACTATATCCTACATGTCAGGTTCCTCTATATCTTTCTATCTTTGCATTTTTGGTTTACACACTAAGTTGTGTCGTCGGTTCTCTTTGCACTTAGTCATCTTCGGTGATCTATTACTATCTGATCTTCGGTTTGCTCTTATCCTATCTTTCAGTGTATGCTTACCAAAAGTGTTGTTTTCATACTAATATAAAATTAATGTCATCAATCTCCCCCTTTGACATTAGTATCAAAAACTGATATGTGCAAAATACTAACAAAATGTTAAGTATATACAACATATATAATCCTTAGTCATTTCATGACCCCCTATGTATATGCCAGTATATCTGTACATATGATATCTTTCCTTCTACATATCATTTTACCATATGAATAGACATATACATATTTACCATTTTCCCATCTGAATGAATGAATATACATATCAATTTCCCTTTTATTTTGTACTCATCATATCATTGTCCCCCTTTTTTGATATTAAGGGAAAAGGTCAATACCTTAGAGCTTATAAAAAATGTGGGAGTGTGAAGACTTCACATCTTCCATCATTTTCTCCCATTTTTCTATTAGGTTCTCTAGAGCCATGTGCTTGAGTTTTATCTTTGAGTGCATTTCATAGATGTTGTCTGCTACAGACATTTCGGGGGTTCCTATCGGTTGCCTTGCTAAATTGATGTGCTGTTGGAGCAGTGCAAGGTTCCGTAGAAGTTGAGCTTGGAGCTTGGTTACTTCTTCCCTAAAGCATGTCTCTGATTCTCATAGTTCCTGCATTAACCTTTTTATTTCAATGATTTTCTCATAATGCAACTTAATTGCATTGTCTCCATCGGTGGTTAAGCTTTTTGCACTGTTTGCTAGATCTATATCCAACTTTGCAATGTTGTCACTATTCTCTTTAGTGAAATTGTCTAATGTGCTCAATTTTTGAATTAAGGTTATAGCTTTAGTTATGATTGGATCTAATTTAGTGACGAATTCTGATAGCTTTACCTTATTGACCACCACTTCTTGGCTGATGTTTTTAATGAGCTTCTGCTGGTACTTTAGCTCTTCTCTCTCCTCAATTTCCTTCTTTGCATCTATATTCTGAGTTGTTATTGCGTCAGTGAGAGTTTCTAATTGATCTAGTATGGGCTTGTTCTGATTAATATCAACATCAGGTATAATTTGGTGCAAAATGTCCCATTTTGTCTCCAATACCATGGAGTCCCTATGTTGTTTCTTCATCTTTTCCTGTAATGCCTTTCTTTGGCATAGTTCTCTGTATTCTTGTAATGCTTCAAAATCAAGTGTAGATGGGTCACACTTTGGTATTTAAATAATTTCATCCAAGGTGATTTCCAACATGTTCTTCTTTGATTTATTCTTCTTCTTCTTCTTCTTCTTCTTTTGTGAATCACTAGAATCTAAAACCATTACTAATTTCTTGACTTTCTCAGTTGTGCTAGATGAAGTTACCTAGTGTGCTTCTTTTTGGTGCTTGCTGTCAATTTCAGCTTGTCAGGTGTCTGTAGATGTCTCCACATTCACCTTCACATCACTGGTAGCACGTTTGTTAGTTTCCTCAGGAGTACCATTTTTAGGTTTGTCTCCTTCATCGGTGTCCTTAACTTCATCATTCTTTGTTTTTGCATTCTTATCTGTTGTATCTGCATCATTTTCTTTATCTCCTCTAGTAACCTTATCAGTATCAGTTACATTTTGAGTGGCTTCGATGTCTTGCTGACCATCGGTGTTGTCTTTCTTTTCTTCTTCCCATGCATCCTTGGGAGTATCCTTTTCAGGTGACTTGTTTTATTCTTGCAGAATATTGATAGCTTGTATCAATATTGGCATGTTTCCTGGAATGTTTACTTGTGTAGTATCAACTATAGTGCCCTGATCATCGGTTGTGTCCTTTGAAACTATGACATCTTCATCTTTATTAATGTCCTCTGCTGGGTCATCAGTGATGTCAATGATATTTGTGTCCACAATGTTGTCATTTGTGGTGTCTGGCCATGATTCATTTGCAACATCTACATTCTTGTTTTTGGTTGTATCATCATCTTACTTGTCTAACTTAAGAGGTGTGTCATCTTGAGTTTCCTTATCAACATATTTTTGTTGTAGGTATTTGTTAGGGCTTTCCTCCTCAATAGGCCTGTTCATAATTTTACACCATTTCTTGTGGCTATCCTGCTCAAGCTCTATAAGCTTTCCTTCAAGAAATTTATATACTCTCAGCTTCAGTGAGAACTCCTTTTTGTACTTCTCCATCATTTCATCTATTTCTACCTTCTTGGATTTAGGTGGCATGAGAGTGACAAGTACTCTTTCTCTTATTTCTTTCTCATTCTTCAAATCAAATGTCCATCTGGAGTATAGTCTATCCAATAGTTCTCTTGGTACATGATTGCCTTCAAATTGAATCGGTACATATTTGAACTTGTACATTTTTTCTATGATGGAATCCTCTATTTTATTTTGATCTTCTGGATCTAATTTCAACCATCTTCTAATCTTTGAATCTGTAATAGATCCAGAATTTGCAATAGATTTACATTTGTCATCAATAGATTTAGGAGCTTGTACCTTGACTCTTTCTACCTCTACAACTTCATCCTGCTTGGTGTATTCAATATCCTCTTGGGTTCTGATGAACTTCCTTCCTCTTTTGTTTTTCCATCTCTTCGGTGTGGCAACTTTCCTCTTGTATGTCCTGACCTTTCCTTTCTTCAAAGGTGAAGGAGTAGAATCCTTTGATGTTTGGCTTCTTGTTCTAGAATCAACTATTGTCCTTGGCTTCTTAGTTGGTGGAGGAGGTGGTGAATCTGACTCTGTTTCCTTGGAGTCATCCTTTTCCTCAATTTTATCTATAGATAGTTGTTCTTCAGTTTCTTCCTCCTGTTCAACTTCTTCATCCTGTTCAGTTTCTTCTTTAGTTCCTGACAATATCTTCTTGATATTCTTTACCATCTTGTCCTTCTTCCTGACAATTTTCTTAACAACCAGGCGAGATTTTATTCTTGTCTTGGCCTCTTCATATGTTCCAAACTTGGTTTGTTTCTTATCCAATGGTTCATTGATCAAGGCATCAATTGCCTTAGTTGCAAGATCAATGTTTATTTCATACTCCAATAGTTGTAACCATGTTGTCCTCAGTACAAAAGGTTTAATGTAAGTATTATCTATATCAACCATAAAACATATCTCATCTTTATATTTATCAATGAGTTGTTTGGGGATTCTTACCCTCTTTTGTACTCGGTCTTTGAATACATTGAAGTATTCATCCATGACTGTCTCAAAGTTATCTCCGAGTGATGTTATGTGCTCAATGATTTGCATGGTGACTAGTTTGGTGTTGTTCCATTTCACATCTTCTACTGATGGGAATGTTTCTTGAAAGTAGAAGAAAATACACATTATGAGTGAGCCAAACTTACATGTGTTTGAATTCGCATTTCTAATAGTCTTTAAGTTGTCTTTCAACTGATTTAGAAAAATTTTGGATAAGTCTAATTGTGTTCCCTTCTTCACAATTTTGTAGGTTGTGTCTACTACACCTGATGCTATGTTGTTTAGTTTGCTTTCTTGAAAGAATTTGTATCCTAGAACGCATGCACCGAACTTGATCTCATCATCAGTTATGGTGGTCACTTTTAGTCCTTTGCCATCCCATTTGGCTCCTATCATCTTCTCGGTCTCGACCTTAGGTGGATGTTTTAGTGCCTTTACTTTCTTAGTTATAGGGTAACCGATGACCGCATGTATGGCATCTTGGTTTATCAGCTTCGGTTCATCAAGCCATAGCTTGTTGTTATGCATTCGTCTTAGTACTAACTGAATCCATTAAGTTTTGAAAACCTTCGGGAACATTAGGGAATTGGTGAGCCCTTTTACTTCTATATTCTTGTGCTCATATTTTAGTGTTCCATCTTCATTGCATAGCTTCTTATAAGATTCTTCAACTTCTGAAGTTCCTATCTCTGCAATCTTGCAGTGTATGAAAGATCAAATGTCTTCCATGAGTAAAACCCTAGCTGGTATTCGTGAGAATGCTCCAGCATTGTCAGGTTGTGAGGCAACCTCAAGATGAATCTTGTAGTTAGGTTCCTCACATGCCAAATTCTTGATGAGCTTGAACTCATCCTTCTTTGTGTTCTTGGATTTCACAGTTCTTGATGTTGAGGCCATTTTCAAAATTTAGGGCTTCCTGTGAAATGCGGAAAAATAGAGTTGTCAGTTCTGTAGAACATACTGTTTACTCTTGCAAAGATTTTTGAACTACTTTGGAGTGCTATGTGTCGAGTTGTAGTCACTTTGTGATTCAGTTGCTTTCTGCTCAAAAATCACCTTGGTTGCTCTGCTATGGTCATCGTGAACAATGAGTTATTTTGTTTCCCTATTTATATTTGATTCCCTAAAATGCGTGTCATAAATGCTTACCAACTCCTCAGTGTATAAAGACAGAGTTCATCGGTGAAGACTTCATTTTCCTTCGGTGATAATCATAACATTTCGGAGGAGTTGTTATTCCACTTGCTTTTACCGACAGGTTTCAGTGTTGCAGACAACTTGTTCACTTTTCTTGTTTACCGATGAGGATCCGTTTATACTAGCAACTTTGGTTTTAATCGACACTTCTCGGTAAGTGTAGGTAGTCTCATCTTTGAGTGTGTACCGACAGATTTCAGTATATATGCCCGAAAGCATAGTTATCATAGATTTTAAAAAGTAATACCTTGATGCATCTTTACTTATGCTAATTTGGCATTATATTAACATATTATGGAACTGATGTAAAATAATAGCTTGGGGTAATACATTCCATACTTACTTGTTCTGCTTAGGTGGGGGTGGTGATGTCACCGGATCCATTGGATGGGGTGTCACCATTTGCATTGCTTGGTCCAACTTCATCATATTTTGAAGCTTTTATCCATATTTTATCTCTAGCTCTTCGGATATCTTCAATGGTGTTTCCATTGGGATATGTGCTTGTCTCTGTCATTCGGTCTCTACAGTCTTTCTTGAGATGACCAAATTTATGATAGTGTAAGCATGCCATTCCGGGGTTAGTCCAGCCTCTAGAATTTCTAGTCCACTATCTCATACAGTTTTCAGCAATGTGACCTTATCTTCCACATGTTGTACAATTTTTCTAAGTATTGTAATCCCATACATAGTGATTACCAACTCTCTTCGGTTGATAGGTAGTTTCTTGACCTTTAGGCTTCCATGCTTGCCTTTTCTTTTTCCAGCATTCAAGAGTTGTGTGCCCACTCATTTTCCAATTAGGATAGTATTTGTCCATGTAGGTTTCCTTCTTTGGTTATTTCATCTCAGACTTACATTCATATGCTTTATATCCTTTTTTGTTACATTTATAACAAAATCCTATGAATAAAGATGTAGATTTAGGAATACCTTTCATTTTGCCTCTGCATACATTTGATGTATGGCCTTGCTTTCCATAGTGATTGCATGTTAGCTTTCTTGGTCTTGAATTTGTATAGACATTCTTTGGATCAGTTTGATTTGATGATTCTCCATTTTCAGTAAAACCTAGACCAGTATTGTTGTTGACTCTTCGTTGTCCTTCAAGAAAATCATCCATTCTTTTATTGCTTTCTTCAGCTTTCTTGATAATTTCATTATGTTGTTGCTGAATTCTTATTTCATGTTTCAACTTTTCATTCT
>MU224419.1:1714079-1729700 GCA_018584345.1 Thuja plicata
CAGACTCTTTTTCTTGTAGCTTTTCTGTGATCTTTCTTCTATCATCAATAGCTAGTGTTATTTCTTGCTCAACTTGTCTAGCATTGTTCATGACATCAATCATCCTTACCATCTGTGTCTCTTGACCGATTTATAGAGATTTAACTTGTCTAGCCAGATGTAGATTGATTTCAGTTAGGCTTGTGTTGCTTTCTTCTGATGTATCTGATGCTTTTCTTGTAGTTGATCCTAAAGACTCAAAGAAATCTGGTATCTCTTCCTCATGATAATCTGTCTCATTACAGTGGGATTCCATAATCTTACTTTCATCTAGCAGTTGTCTCATATTGATTCTAGCTTCTTTATACTATTCATAGAACATCTGAATTTTATTCTTTTTATTCTCAATATTTTTATCAAGTCTGTACTTCTCCATTGTATGATCTTTGCTCTTAAGCCTTTAAGTTTTCCAAGAAGAGACTTAGCTCTGATACCAATTGTTGGGATTAATGGGAAGTATGTACTGAGAGGGGAGGGGTGAATTAGTACCTCTAAAACTTTTATATCCTTTTATCAATTAACCTTTGTAATTAATTGTATATCCATTCAATCTGATCTATAGTATCTTGATGTGATTTATATCAATTCATAACATTAACATACATGTGAACATTCATAGAAATATTCATGAAAGTAATTTGACACATAACACAAGATATGATATCACATAAAACTCCTGTTAAGAAGTAAAAACTGCGGTGGGGATGACACCCACAAAATCTTCACTATCTGTAGATTGGAAGGGGCTGGTTAAGGCTTACAAATTGATCAATTATGATGATCTACCCTGTTAAGAGTATCAGTGGGGACCTATTAAAGTCTACTTTGTTAAGAGCTTTAGCAACACTGTTGAGTGTGCACCCAGTTAAGAGATTTGTAGTTGGACTGTTAAATCCACCTTCCTTGAAAGGATTTTTACACTTTGCTCCACTTGTTAGAATGATAACAAATTACAAATTGACCTGGTAAATGCAATCTCCTAATGCTGATACAGATCTAATTTAGTTTACATGAAAAAAATGATCACCTAATTATGATTGAATAATACCTCTGATTCTCAGTATCCTTTGTTCTTGGTTCTGATAACCAAATTCACCTTTTGTTGTTCTTGTTTTTGAAACTCTCAAACTGATCTATAGATGTGCTCGTTGGCTTCATTCATCTTCTCCTCTCTATTCACATCATTAATAATGAATGATTGCATCATCTATTTATAAGATGGATTGACATCATCAAGTTTCGAGAAAAAAACAATGTTAACTCTAAGATCAAGTTTACAACTTGTACCTAGATCTCCTAGTCTATGTGTTTTAAATCAGTTAGACTGATTAAAGCACTTACATTCATGTTTCTTGTCCCTAAAGAAAATGGATTTAAAAACAAATCAATATCCTATAAATAGAATAAGCTTGCTTTATCTGAAGTGGAAGTCAAATCCACTTTTTGCGGGCTGCAACTGACTTTCGATTTCTATCTATCGGTTATGCTCTAACTATCCTTCGGTTTTGTTCTATCGGTTGCATTTTAACTGTATGTGGGTCTGCACTGTATCTTGCACGTCGGGTTCCTCTATATCTTTTTGTCTTTACATTTTTGGTTTACACACTAAGTTGTGTCGTCGGTTCTCTTTGCACCTAGTCATCTTCGGTGATCTATTAATATCTGATCTTCGGTTTGCTCTTGTCCTGTCTTTCGGTGTATGCTTACTGAAAGTGTTGTTTGCATACTAATGACAAATTAATGTCATCATTAACACTATTATTATCAAATAAAACATTCTTAATATACTTAAATTTTTTTACTTTAATTTGCCATAATTTTATGACGAGATTTTTAAAATGACAAAAAATTTCATTTTATTTTCTTCTTTTTCTTCAAGAATGACAAGAAAAATAAATATCCATACTTTCATAATTTTTCTATAAGTCTATCTCATTAAAAATATGATGAACTCTTAAAATACCTACTAGATAATCACAATGCTTAGATAAGAACAAATAATAACTATATTCTTATTCATATACACATAAATACAATATGAGTGAACATAAATCTATATAAAAAGACCAAAATAAACTTATCTTTGTATAAGTATTAAGTACACCCAGTACTTATCTAAATTAAATAGTAAATTCTATCTTTTTACATTTTAAGACACAAGCTCACACAACCTATATCTGTTTTTTAAAATTAAACTTATAATTATAATATATAGTCTTTTTCACATTACATTGACAAAAAGTATATAGTTTATTATAGAGCGAATGCTTGTATCTCACTTCAAATGAGTAATATTTTGCATTTCAATTAGTAGTGTAGATATTTAATACAGATGTGCATTTGGATTCTTCGAAGTGTACAGATTTTTTGCTGATATGCTTTCCATTTTTTGGAAATGGATTTAAAAAAGCTTTAGTGGAATACGCACAAACACTTGCTCATTTGTATTCTTGGAAATAAACAATTTATCCACGTTGTATGTTGATATAGAATCCATTCAAGTATTTTATATTCTATCGTGAATGGGATAAACGACTTCAATTGGATCTTTTTCTAATGGTGAACCATGCCATTTTTTAATGTTTTTTTTTTTTTGGAACATTTTCATTAGAAAGTGTTAAATGGAATATATATATATATATACACATACACATACACATGTATATGTATGTATATATAGGCGTGCGCGCATGTACAGTCATATATATATATTCACGTGTGTGAATTTGATTGAAGTTGTTTTATAATTATTGATTTTATTTGTAAATTTTTATAATTTAAAAATAAACTTTATAAAATTTTGTTTATCATTATACTAGATGTTGTAGGTCAATTTGACATAGGTTCTATTGATTTTTAAATTGTTCGTTAAAGACATTCATTTACTCATTTGAAAACATCATAGAGATATCATCTAAGATTTATTAAGGAACTTGTCATGATTTTATTCATAGAATATTTATAAAGCCATATTAGTAGCATGTAATGCATAATTATCAAAACAAATTGTCCAAGACTTATGACACTTGCTTGTTATCTTTGAATCTTTCATTTATAACTGTTAAAAAATATTATTAGAAAGATCATTCAAGAACCAAAATAATTTGTTCATAGTATATTAATAGCATGTGCATTGTGGTGTATTATTGCAAGTACTTTTCTTTCATTTGTACATATTTTATTTTCTTAAAAAAATATTTTTTTCATTAATCTTTTATATATTTTTTTAAGTAAATACATCGGTATATTCCATAACTAACATATTTACAATTAATATTTTAGAGATTTCTTGCAATGTGTAGTTCAACATATTGTTAATAAATACGCAACTACTTTTTTTTGACATGTATATAAAATAAATATCTAAATGTGTCAATAGCACCAAACTCAAAAATGAGGATTCAATGAACTAATTCAATTTAAAAACTAAATGCATTATAAATTATAATCAATACTTTGATTTTGATAATTATTTTTTAATTTCTTGTCTACTAAATTTAGCTATTTATCTACATTATTGACCATCTTTTTCAAAGACAACCAAAAAAACTAACTATTGATAGATGCTTGAATTTTATAGTTGGTTTGGTTCTTTAAATGATTTTGTTTCTAATACTAATAAGTTAAAAATATAAAATATATCACATAGTAATACAATTGTTTACATTGTTAGGGTTTTAGCAAATATGAGCAATAAACAATATTAAGATAATGCACAAATAAGAAAGACACAAATACAATAACATAGAGATTTAACATGGTTCACCCAATATGAGCTACATCCACCAGAGAAACATTTATCCACTTATTTTACTTTCTAGTGAAGAGAAAATTACAATAAGATGATATCACAACACATAACCACTTATTTGTCAAGCTTTTTGAGGCGGTTTACAAGGTCGGTTAATGAAATAAACCCTAACCCTAATTTTTTTGCTCAAGGGTTGCTGCCCCCAAACCCTTGTCATCGGGGGTTGCTTCCCTCGAACCCCTACTTGGTGTCCGACCCGACCCCAAAACCTGACAAGGATATATGATGAGTGTATAATATTTGCATGATTAGTCGCCACATAGCAACAATATCCCACTTGGAGACTGATCAAGGTCCACACCAAACAATCTCCCACTTGGAGACTGATCCTATCGCAAATCGCCTGATGCAGGAGTATCTTGGGTCCTTGGCAATCCTGCTTAACCAAAAAGATGTTTACTTTTTCTTTGTAGTTTGTCTTCTGTTGCTTGGGTATGCTTTACCGACGGGTTTCAGTGATCTCTTTATCGACGGGTTTTGGTGATCTCTTTACCAACAATTTTTGGTGATCTCTTTACCGACGGGTTGTCTGATGCTCGGGTATGTCCTTACTGATGGTTGCTGATTTTTGGTGATCATCCTCCTGTGATGTTTTATTCTGATCTGGCCAACTTCTACATTCAATTTCCATTGTTGAATTAATGTGGGGTCTCTCATTGGGATCTATGTGGACCTAAATCTGGGTCTCTCTTATGGATTTGAGCGCCAACCTCTTTGGTGGACTCATATATATTCTTTTGTATGTTCTTAGTTTAGGTATCAATCTTAGAGCAAGAAAGAAAAATTTTAGATATTGAGATCGAAGGTCTGTGATCTCTGTTGTATGAAGATCTTATTGTAATTCATTGAATATATGGCCAAAACTGGGAAGGCCTTACAACCTAGCATGTAATGAGTTTGATAAATTAATGATAAATGATCCTTGTTGTTTCTTCTCTCACTGTGTTTTTTGGCTTCCACATTGGTTCTGCAAGGTGGTCTAGTATTTGGGAGAGCCTTTGGCCCCTTCTCCATACCCTCCTTGCGTCAAGTGGTATCAGAGCATTGGTGAGATCCAAGTTCCTTCTTGTAAAACCTAACCCTAGTTGGTATTGTTGTGGGGTAGCAGATTGCGATTTGACCTAAAATTGAAGAGGAATTCAAGATGGTTCGTGGGAGAGGAAATGCAAATCCAGGTCTAGCTGATATGCTTAGACAGAAGGCTGCTAGATTGGAAGCTATTGAGACAACCCAGCGCAGAGGAAGACAACTTGAGGATGTTAGTGATGATGAAATTGAAGAGGTTCAAGGTGAAGCTACACCTGCACCTATGATGAATCAGGAAGAAGAGCGATTCTTGAGAGCTTTGACAAGTTTTAAATCCACACCTCAGTTTAATCCTCCTAAGTATAGTGGAAAATTGGATTCTGATGAACTAATAGACTGGATAACTGAGATGGAAAAGTATTTTGAATATAAGAATGTGGAACAGAATAAGAAGGTAAAGATTGCAAGCACAAAATTGAAAGGACATGCATCCCTATGGTGAGAACATCTGCAATTGGATCAGAAGAAGAAAGGTAAATACAAAATCAAGGTATGAGATAATATAGTAAACAAATTGAAAGGCAAGTTTGTACCTTGTGATTATCAGATTAACCTAATCAGGTGAATGCAAAGTCTGAAGCAGAAAGACAAATAAGTAAAAGACTACACTGAGGAATTCTATAGATTGGGCATTAGATCTGGACATGTTGAAGATGAAGTGGAAAGAGTAGCAAGATACCTGAATGGATTGAGAAGTTCCATACAAGATGAGATCAGTTTGGTCAAGATGGACAACATTGAGGAGGCATATCAATTTTCCCTAAAATCTGAGGAAAAGTTGAACAAAAGATATGAACAAAGAAAAAGAGGCAGAGGTGGTAGATTCCCTAGAGGAAGAGGTAGATCTCACGGTGAGAACAATAGATCTAAACTAGACAATTCAATTTCAGACACATCCCAAGAAAAAGGAAAGGCTAAATGGAAAGGTGGAAATTCATATCGAGGAAGAGGTAATTACTCCAGAGGTGGTTATAACAAAAAAAGATTCCAAGTTACTTGTTACAATTGTAGTGAAGGACATAAATCCTTTGAATGTACACATGCAAGAAAGAAAGGGAGTAGTAGCATAAATGCACTAGCGCAAGAGGAGTCACCAAATGAAGCTGAGAAGGAAGGAAATTTCATGATCCAAAGGATACTATGGAGTGAGAAGGATAAGCAAGATCATGTTAGGAAATTTTTTTTCAAGACCAGATGTAGAGTTGAAGACAAAGTTTGGAAGGTAATTATTGACAGTGGAAGCTCAGAGAATCTAGTATCTGAGGAAATGGTTGCAAAATTGTAGTTGGAGAGGATGAAACATCTGAAACCCTATCAGATCTCATGGATAAAGGATGATCATACATTAATGGTGAGTGAACAATGTTTTGTGAATCTAAAAATTGGAAAGTATTATGATAAGGTGTTGTGTGATATTATGCCTATGGATTGTTGTCATATTTTGTTGGGTAGACCTTGGCAATATGATAGACATGCTATACATGATGGAATATTGAATAGATATTCTATTTGGGTTGATGGTAAGAAACAATTTTGTTACCTTTGGTTGAAGAATCTGTTGGTAAGATATGTACATCTATGAAATTTTGTTTGATGGAAGGTAGACAGTTTGTTAAGGATTTGAAAAGAAATGATATATGTTATGCATTGATTCCTAAAAAATCAAGTAAGAATACAGAAGATGACATTCATACAAAATTTGGAAAGTTGGTCACTGAGTACAAGGAGATAATTTTAGATAATGTACCTGATGGTTTACCACCAATGAGAGATATCAGTCACTGTATGGATCTGATTCCTGGAGCTAGTTTACCAAACAAAGCACCACATCGGTTAACACCTATCAAAAATGAAGAACTTAACTGACAAGTTCATGCATTTTTGAACAAAGGTTTGATCTGAGAGAGTTTGAGTCCATGTGCAATACCAATTGTATTGGCACCTAAGAAGAATGGAGAATGGTGAATGTGCACCGATTCTAGAGAAATTAACAAGATCATAGTGAAGTATAGGTTTCCTATACTGAGAATGGATGACATAATGGATTGTTTGAGTGGAGAAAAATATTTTACCAAAATTGATTTGAAAAGTGGATATCATCAAATCAGAATCAGAGAAGGTGATGAATGAAAGATTGGTTTCAAGACAAAGGAAGGTTTGTATGATTGGTTGGTTATGCCCTTTGGTTTAACTAATGCACTGAGTACATTTATGAGATTAATGAATGAAGTTCTGAAGAAATTATTGAATAAGTGTGTGATTGTATATTTGGATGACATTATGATATTTAGAAAGACTAGGGAAGAGAATTTGATGCATATAAGGCAAGTGATACAGAGATTGAAAGAGGAAAAGTTACTAATAAATTTGAAGAAGTGTTCCTTCATGAAAGAAGATCTTGTATATCTAGGTTTTGTGATTTCAGTTGATGGTTTGAAGATGAATCCAGAGAAGGTTGAAGCTATATTGAGCTTGCCCACACTTGAAAATGTCACCGAGGTAAGATCATTTCATGGATTGGCTAGTTTTTATATTAAGTTTATCAGAAATTTCAGTTATATTTGTAAAGCTATGACTAAAACAATGAGAAGAGACAAAAGAGAATTCAAATGTACACATGGAGCTGATAAGTGTTTTTAAGCTTTGAAGTTGAAAGTTGTTGAATTACCTGTGTTAGCATTACCTGATTTCAATAAGGTATTTCTAGTTGAATGTGATGAAAGTATAAGTGCAATTGGAGATGTGTTGACTCAAGAAGGTAAACTTGTTGCTTTCTTTAGTGAGAATTTGAATGATGCAAAAAGAAAATATTCTTTCTATTATCAAGAATTCTATGATATTGTGCAAGCTATGAAGAAATGGAGACAATATTTGATGCCAAATGAATTTGTGTTGTATACTAATCATAAGGCTTTCTAGTATTTGGGTAGTCAGAATAAATTGAATTAGAGACATATGAAATGGGTAGAGTATTTACAGAGTTTCACATTTGTGATTAAGCATAAGAGTGGAGTTTCTAACAGAGTTGCTGATGCATTAAGTAGAAGAAGATCTTTGTTGACTAAAATGAGAATTGAGGTTCTTGGTTTTGATGACATGAAGAATTTGTATGAAAGACATCCTGATTTTTCAGAGCAGTGGAGAGTGTGTAGAGAACCTAATTCAAATCAATCAAGTAAGTATGAAGACTATTTAATTCAGTAAGATATGTCGCTCAAAGGTATTCAGTTGTGCATACCAAGAGGATCAATGAGAACTAATCTGATAAAGGAAAAACGTAGTAGTCAATTGGCTGGACAGTTTGGCATTTATAAGACATTGAGTTTGCTGAAAGAGAGGTATTTTTGGCCTCAGTTGTATAAGGATGTTCAAAAATTTGTGAAAATTTGTGGATTTTGTCAAGTTTCAAAAGGAGTGAGTCAAAATACTAGTTTGTATACACCTATTAATGTTCCTAAGAAACCTTGGAGTGATATCAACATGGATTTTGTTCTTGGCTTACCTAGGATAGCTAGAGGTAATGATTCCATATTTGTTGTTGTGCATAGATTTTCTAAGATGACACATTTCATACCATGTAAGAAAAAATTAGATGCAGTACATATAGCAGATCTTTTCTTTAAGGATATTTTCAGATTGCATGGATTACCGAGGAGTATCATCTCTTACCGAGATAGTAAGTTTGTTAGCTATTTTTGGAGGAAACTTTGGAAGAAGTTGGATATTGAGTTGAATTTTAGTTCTACATTTCATCCACAGATTGATGGACAAATAGAGGTTGTAAACCAAAGTCTAGGTAATTTTTTGAGATTCTTAGTTGGAGACACACCAAGTAATTGGGATTTGATGTTGGCACAAGCAGAATTTGTATACAATAGTTCAGTGGATAGAAGTACTGGAAAGAAACCTTTTGAGATTTTTCATGGCACACAACCAAGAGGTATATTAGATTTGAGAGATATTGTTGGAGAAGAGAAAAGAAGTGCAGAAGCAGAGGAATTTGATGAGTTCATGAAGACATTGCATGAGGATGTAAAACAAAAGTTAGAGAAAAGTAATCAGAAGTACAAAGATAGTGCAGACAGATCAAGAGGACATAAAACATTTGAAGTTGGTGATGTTTTAATGGTTCATCTGAAGAAAGGAAGATTTTATGTTGGAACATATGGAAAATTGAAGATGAAGAAATTTGGTCCTTGCAAAATACTAAGAAGATTTAACAGTGGAAATGCTTATGAAGTTGAATTGCATGATGACATGGATATATCACCTATATTAAATATTTTAGACTTGTATGAATATCATGAACCTGATGAAGAAGTGGCAATACCAAGTGATTATCCTAAGAAGTAGATAGAGGAATTTGAAAAGAATTGGAAACAACAAGTTGACAGAAGTACAAGAGGAAAAGAATACATGGAGTATCTGGTAAAGTGGAAGAAAAGACTAATTAAGGAATCATCTTGGATTTCTCAATCTATGTTGGATTCATTTCAGGTTGGACCTGATACATGATTCGGGGAATCATTTCTTGTAATCCTAGGTGTCTGATGGAGGAGCATCTTGGGTCCTTGGCAATCCTACTCAACCAAAAAGATGTTTACTTTTGCTTTGTAGTTTGTCTTTTGTTGCTCGGGTATGATTTACTGACGGGTTTTGTTGATATCTTTACCAACGGGTTTCAGTGATCTCTTTACCAAATTTTTTTGGTGATATCTTTACTCATGAATTTTCTGATGCTTGGGTATTTCCTTACCGATGGTTGCTAATTTTTGGTGATCATCCTCCCGAGATGTTTTATCCTGATCTAGATGACTTCTACATTCAATTTCTATTGCTGAATTAATGTGGGGTCTCTCATTGGGACATGTGTGGACCTCAATCTAGATCTCTCTTGTGGATTTGAGTGCCGACCTCTTTGGTGGACTCTTGTATATATTCTTTTGTATGTTCTTAGTTTAGGTATCAATCTTAGAGAAAGAAAGCATATGTTTAGATATTGAGATTGAAGGTTTGTGATCTCAGTTGTATGCAGATCTTATTGTAATTCATTGAATATATGGCTGAAAATGGGAAGGCCTTATAGCCCAGAATGAAATGAGTTTGATAAATTAATGATAAACGATCCCTGCTATTTCTTCTCTCACTGTGTTGTTTGGCTTTCCTATTGGTTCTGCAAGGTGGTCTGGTAGTTTGGAGAGACTTTGGCCCTTTCTCCATACCCTCCTTGCGTCACCGCCTCCCCTGTAGCTCCCACTGGATTGATGTATCTAGAATTTGTTGGAAAGTGATCAATTTTGTATGTTATGAATCACTTTTTGGTTTTCATTTTATGGAAACACATCTGACATATTGATCGATTGAATAGAAGTTAAGTTTTGGTGATTCACTTCTGAAATTGACTAAGTACAGAAGAAAAATATAGAGGTATTTTGGGTATCAAAGAAAAATATTGATGAGTTATCATGTGAGAGCTTAGAAGAAGATACTATGGGGTATGTATGACCTACCTGTAAGATCAATTTGATTTTGGTGACGAGTACATAGAGTTACAGAGATTTGAAGACATACGACAACAAGAGAACATCAATACAGAGTAGTTGGATAAAAATGATGATTTGGATAGTATGACGTGGACCACTGGGGTTTTACCTTTAAAAAGGTTTCCTCGTCAACAAATATTATGTTATGGTGTTGGCATTTATTGTGTTATCATTTACATTTACAGATTTGGTTTATAAAGTTTAAAGTTTAATAATCTATATCAAAACTGATTCACCTTGCCTCTTAGTTGTCTTCTGGACTATTATTCCTAACAATTGGTATTAGAGCTTGTGCTCCTTAGAGAGCAATTTTAATAGCTTGAGGTGATCTTGAAGATGAATTACTATAGGAAGAAAGTTTGAAGTTTGATCCTGAAAACTTTGACAGTTGGAAGAACAAGATGAGAACAGATCTGCTATGTCTGGGAATTGATTACTGGATGATAACAAAGAAGAAAGAAAAGGTAGCGACTGAGGATGAATTAGAGAAATCCACTGAAGATGAAAAGAAGCTATTTTCATGTAATATGGTTCCAAGGGAATCCATGATTAGTGCACTATCAGAAGGAGAATTTACTAAAGTAAAGGACTTGGATTCGGCACATGAGATCTGGAGAAGATTAGAAGCATTATACATTGGAGACAAGTTTACTAATAAGGAAAAGTTACAAAACTGGAAGACAAAAATGGAATCACTGAAGATGAGAGAAGATGAGAACATCAGAGCATATGTACAAAGAATTACTGAAGTGGTTACTGGTATTAGGAACTCTGGAGGAACTTACAATGAGGAAAAAGTGATTTTGAAAATACTCAGATCTTTGACACCTGCTTATAGAACTAAAGTTCAAGCTATAGAGGAGATCATACCTTTGACACAAAACTTCAGTACAGAGATGTTGATTGGAAAGCTAACTACATTTGAGGCCATAGAATTGGGAGACACTTTACCTAAAGTTGAGTCAGCATTCAAGGTGACTGTGGACAAGAAAAAAAAGGATCTTACCTGGAAATGCAAGCGCAAGTAGTAGTGATTTAAGAGAAGAACATGGAGCCTGTGCTGATGAATAGGAACAAATACAAGAAGAATAAAGGAAGATAGATGAAGTTGTGGCACTGATTTCTAGAAGAGAAAAGATAGGTAAGGGTAAATTTGAAGGAAAATTACCTTTGAAATATTTTTCATGTAACAAGACTGGTCATTTTTCATCTAGATGTCCTACAAGAATTCCAAAACACAAACCTAAGTTTTTCAAGTCTAAATTTTCAAAAGACAAGGAATTTTATTATGCTAGTGAGGGAATATCTGATGATGATGATGGTGACTATGATGAAATTGGATTTATTTCTATTAAGGATGATGAACCTATGCATGAAGAAAAATCTTTAGTATCCCATGTTGAAAATAAATATGAATGGGTTATAGATAGTGGTTGTTCACATCATATGATAGGAGATAAAAACAAATTTGTAATTTTGAAAAGACATGATGGTGTTGTTGTTAGATTTGGTGACAATACTCCTAAACTTATTGTTGGGATTGGATCTATTTCTTTGGATGGAAAGACTAACACTGACAGACTTAAGAATAATTTGTTGAGTGTTGGAAAACTAGTGGAAAAGGGTTATCAATTGAATTTCATTAATGGGAAATGTTCTATCAAGAGTAAAGTAGGAGACTTGATAACATCTGGTACCAAATTGTTAGGAATAAGGTGTCTCAACCTTGGATAATTCCTATTCTTATTATTTGTTTTGTAAAATGTATTTCTTGCAAATAATGTAATTAACTGTGAGTGTACATGCCTAGTTGGCATGTTGATGTGTCACTTCACTTGATGTGTCAGCATCTTGAATTGTGTGTAAGGAGATCATGGCTGAAACGGTTATGACAAATTCCTATGACACGTAAGAGCTATTTCTAGAAGATTCAATGACGGGTGAAGACATGCAAGACATGTGGAAACTGATAAAGTTAAGTACTGTACACTCTTCTGCAATCGTGGGAAAAATTTTTTGGGTTCCTATTTTCTCGGAGAATGGTAAAACCCTAATACAACTATCTTTGAAAGTTTCCCTAAAAAGGAAAGCGCATGATATTAGCATTTTTTAGGGTTGCAGACAGGGATAGGAAAAGAGTGTATTGTTGGTATGATCTAGTGCTACTAGATTTGTCTTTGAGTGTCGATTATCTCCTGAAAGAACTTACATTGCAAGTGTGTTGTAACCGATGTGTTGAAAATAATACATTGTGCAGGTTTTGGAGTGCTCGGGTTTTTTACCGAAAGGTTTTCCCCAGGGTAAATCATTGTGTCATTCTCTATTTTCTGTATGCATGGTATATGGCTGCAATATCATTGTTAAAGTAGTTAATAAATCTGAAATTGTAACGATTTAAAAGAATTTGCACAATACTTTCCTTTAGAGATTAGTGTAGGAAGCTATTTCCGCACCTGAGTTTCCTTACAAGTGGTATCAGAGCCTGATCAACTTTTGATCCTATTTGTTGGGTAAGGTTTTTTGAGCTAATCTCAAGTTGAGTGGGAGTTTTTGTGCAGAGCATTCTGAATCTTATTTTCAGATTGAGATGGTAAGTTCCTCATACAATAGAATGGAGGTGGAGAAATTTAATGACATTAATTTTGAGTTGTGGAAACTCAAGATGGAAGACATGCTTGAAGATCACAATCTATGGGAGGCTACTTCACTTGGTGTGAGACTTGCAGTGATATCTCAAGCGGATTGGGAGATCAAGGATCAGAAGGCTAAGGGTCTCATCAGACTCTGTCTAGCAGATGTTGTTCTTCTGAATGTTCTTGATGAGACTACTGCAAATTCTTTGTGGAAACGGCTTGGGTCTGTGTATCAGGCCAAATCTCTGGTGAATAATTTGTTCCTAAGAAATAAGTTGTATTCTTTAAGAATGGAGGAAGGTGGATCCGTAACTGATCATCTTAATGCATTCAATTTATTGATTGCACAGTTGGCATCATCTGGTGCCAAGATTGAGGAGGAGGACCCATGTATGACCCTGCTTTGTTCCTTGCCAGATCTGTGGGACCATCTTGTGATGGCTCTCAAAAGTACTATAGTCACATTTTGTATGGATGATGTGGTGTCTTTGCTGCTATCTAAGGAGATGTGAAGAAAGACTTCAGATTCGTCTAAGGAAGCCCTTGCTGTTCGCAGGAGATCCAACAACAAAGGAAAGCAGAATGACAATAAGTCAAAGAAGGGCAGATCCAAATCCCATGGGAGTTTTAAGACTCCTGGAAAGTCCAAGGCGAAATTTTGGAACTGTGATAAATCTAGGCACTTCTAGAGGGACTGCAAAGAACCAAAGAAGAAGAAGAAAGGCTCAGATTCAGCTTCTAAAAAATCTCAAGAAGATGGAGATACTTTTATTGCAGCTTTGGCAGCCCATGCATCTGATGATGTGTGGTTGATAGACTCGGGTGCTTCTTTTCACATGACCTCTCATCAAAACTGGTTCTCAAAATATGAAGAGTTTGATGGTGGAAAGGTGTACTTGGGTGATGATTCTCACTTAAAGATAGTTGGATGCAGAAGGGTCACTATCAGATTTCCTGATGGATGAGTAAATGGAATCAATGAAGTTATGCACATTTCAGGTTTGGCACAAAACCTATTATCTGTAAGTATGATGAATGATGTAGGTGTGCAAGTTGTCTTTTCGAAAGATGGAAGCAAGATGATGAGAGTTTCTATGGTGCTCACTAAAGGTACTAGGAGAGGTACTTTGTTTCAGCTGGATGCATGCATTGCTCAGTGCAATATTTCTTCTATTTCAAAGAAGAGAGCGGCTATCACTTCATCCCCACCATCTAAACAAGCAGTAAAGAAGACTATGGCAATGGGTTCTGATGGCAGTGCAGTAAGTGTACCTAAGGGTGCAAACACTTTGGAAGGCAAGCAACCTGCAGAAAATACAATATTGTGGCATATGAGATTTGGTCACATTGGTGAGAAGGGTCTTAGGACTTTGAAAACTAAAAATCTCATCGAGGGGATAAATGATTGTAATCTCAAATTTGATTTTTGTGAACACTATGTTTATGGTAAGGAAAATCGTGTTCAGTTCTACTCCAGTTCTCACAAGTCTTCTAGACTTTTGGATCTTATTCATTTTGATGTATTTGGTCCTGTAAAAGTTCCTTCTATCTCCAGTTCTGTATATTTTCTATCTTTTTTAGATGATTACAGTAGAAGGACTTGGATATATTTCTCGAAAAGTAAGACACAGGTTTTTAGTCGGTTCAAGGAATTTAAGGCTCTCGTGGAGAATCAGACTGGTAAAAGAATCAAGTGTGTGAGAACTGATAATGGTGGTGAGTTTTGTTCCATAGAGTTTGAATATTTCTATAAAGAACAAGGAATCGAGAGACCTAAGACAACTCCTTACACCCCGCAACAAAATGGAGTTGTAGAGAGAATGAATAGGACACTGATGGAGAAGGCTTGGAGTATGCTTAGTGGAGCTAGTTTAGAACAAAGGTTTTGGGTTGAAGCTATGGCCATTGCTTGCTATCTAGTTAATAGATCTCATACATTAGCTCTTGTTGGTAAGACACCCATGGAGGTGTGGTCTGGTAAGAAGCCTTCAATTAGACATCTGTGTGTTTTTAGTTGTGAAGCTTATGCACATATTCCAAAGGAGAAAAGATCTAAGTTGGAAAAGAAAGCTGTCAAATGTATTTTCATCAGATACAGTGTTGGTGTGAAAGGATACAAGCTTTGGGATCTTGTGACTAGTAAGGTGTTGCATAGTAGAAATTTTATTTTCAGAGAGCTAACATCTTTTCCTATTATGCTACAACCAAATGAAAAACAAAAGGAAAAAGATGTTGTTCAGCTTCCTCCTACCCCTGAGAAGACTGAATAGAGAGACCATGTTGGGTCTAATGATGAGGATCGAGAGCTCTAGCAACTCTGATAGTTTTGAAGAAGAGGAAGAAAAACCTCAACCTCAACCCTTGAGGAGATCCATGAGAGAGAGAAAGAAACCAGAAAGGTTTGGTTATTCTATGTTAGATTCCAGTTGTGCTTTTTCTTTGATTACTAACACTGATGAGCCTAGATCTGTGAAAGAGGCTTTGGGCATGGAAGATGCAGGTTCCTGGA
>MU224419.1:1730725-1741146 GCA_018584345.1 Thuja plicata
GGATGCAGTTAAGCGAGTATTCAGATATTTGAGGGGTACATCAGATTACTCCATATGTTACCATGGTAACTCTTCTAGATCTCTGCATTCAGTTTGTATTCATGGGTTTGTGGATTCAGATTGGGCAATTGATATTAATAGTAGGAGATCCACCAGTTCTTATGTGTTCACTATGTTTGGTGGTGCCATCAATTGGATGAGTAAGCAACAACCTGTGGTTGCTTTTTCCACTACAGAAGTTGAGTACATGGTTGCTACTCATGCTTGTAAGGAAGCCATTTGGCTTATGAGATTATGTTCTAATGTTGGTATTGATGCAGAACATATTACTATTTGGTGTGACAGTTAGAGCACTATGTGCCTTGCGAAGAATCCAACTTTCCATGCCAGAACGAAGCACATTGATGTGCAGTTTCACTTTGTGAGAGATATGGTGGAAGATGGAAAGGTAAATTTGGAGAAGGTATATACTATGAAGAATGTTGTAGATGCATTAACAAAACTAGTGGGCACTGTGAAGTTCAGATGGTGTTCGGAGTCTATGGGCCTTTTGGCCTATTGCGGTTAGTTCCTGTTATAATTTTTGGGTTCCTATTTTATCAGAGAATGGTAAAACCCTAATACGGCTATCTTTGAAAGTTTCCCTAAAAAGGAAAGCGCATGATATAAGCATTTTTTTAGGGTTGCAGATAGGGATAGGAAAAGAGTGTATTTTTGGTATGATCTGGTGCTACTAGATTTGTCTTTGAGTGTCGATCGTCTCCTGAAAGAACTTGCATTGCAAGTGTGTTGTAACCGTTGTGTTGAAGATAATACATTGTGCAGGTTTTGGAGTGCTGGGGTTTTTTACCGAAAGGTTTTCCCTAGGGTAAATCATTGTGTCATTCTCTATTTTCTATATGAATGGTATATGGCTGCAATATCATTGTTAAAGTAGTTAACGAATCTGAAATTGTAAGGATTTAAAAGAATTTGCATAATACTTTCCTTTAGAGATTAGTGTAGGAAGTTGTTTTCGCACCTGTGTTTCCTTACACAAATCTAGAGGTAATGTATTTGAATTGAACACATCTGAAGCTTCTTGTCTTATTGTGAATTTGATGATAGTTGGTTATGGCACAAAAGATTTTTTCATGCTAATTTTGATAACATTGTGAAAGCAAGTATGAAAAAACCAGTAAGAGATCTACCTAAAATTGTAAAGCCATCTAACACTATGTGTAGAGAATGTGTTATGGGGAAGTAGTCTAGAAGCACTTTCAAGAGAAAAGCTTATTCAACAAAAGGGAAGTTGGATCTGGTGCATACAGATCTATGTGGTCCTACAAGAACAAGATCATACTATGGTGAAAGGTACTTTATACTTTTTGTTGATGACTTTTATAGAATGATGTGGGTTACATACCTAAGAGAGAAATCTGAAGCATTCGACAAGTTCAAGTTATTTAAATAAAAAGTTGAGAATGAATCTGGATTGAAGATAAAATGTTTGAGATCAGATAGAGGTGGAGAATTCACATCAAAATTATTCAATTCATACTGTGATGAGCATGGAATATATAGACAGACATCAACTCCTAGAACTCCACAACAGAATGGGATAACAGAGAGAAGAAACATAACTATATTAGATGCTACTAGAACTATGTTACTGGAAGGAAATGTGTCACATGTTCACTGGAGAGAAGCAGTTGGCACCGCTGTGTACATCTTGAACAGAATTCAAATCAGAGAAGGTACAAGTAAAACACCCTATGAATTATGGTTTGATCATACACCTACTGTAAAATATTTCAAAGTATTTGGTAGTAAATTTTATATCAGGAGAGATGATGAGATAAGCAAGTTTGATGCTAGAAGTGATGAAGGAATCTTTCTTGGTTATTCTACTAAGAGTAAATCATATAAATGTTTCAATCTGAGATTGAGAAAGTTGATTGAAAGTGCCAATGTAAGGATAGATGAAAAGTTTCAGTTTTGGGAAAGGATATATGATTTTGGTCAGATAAAAGAAACAAAAGAGGTTGTTGCTGAACCTGAAGAACCCTTGATGATTGAGATTGAGATTGAAGAAGAACAGACTAAAGCTACTGAGACATTAAAAACACCAAGGTATGTCAAGAGGAACCATCGTGAAGATCAAATTATTGGTGATGGAAACAAAGGTATGATGACTAGATCTAAATCTAGAGATGAAATTTGCTTGATTTCTCAAGTTGAACCAAAGACTACTAATGAAGCTTGTAGAGATGAATCTTGGAATAAAGCTATGGAAGAAGAACTTGATCAGATAAAGAAAAATAATACTTGGGAATTGGTTCCAAGACCTAAGAATAAATATTTGATTGGTACTAAATGGGTTTTTAGAAACAAAATGGATGAGGAAGGAACAACAGTAAGAAACAAGGAAAGAATAGTATGTAAAGGCTACTCACAACAAGAAGGCATAGACTATGAAGAAACATTTTATCTTGTTGCTATATTGGAAGCTGTGAGATTATTTCTTTCTTATGTTGCACATAAAGACTTTAAAGTGTATCAGATGGATGTGAAGTCAACATTCTTGAATGATGATCTAGAAGAAGAAGTGTACATTGAGCAACCTGATGGTTTTCCTTTGACAGATGATGAAAACATGGTTTGCAGAATGAAGAAGGTACTGTATGGAATGAAACAAGCACCAAGGGCATGGTATGCAAGACTGGACAAATATCTACTTCATCTTGGTTTCAAAAAAGGTAATGCAGAAAATAATTTATATTTAAGAACTGATGAAGATGGAATCTTAATTATAGAATTTTTTGTTGATGATATCATTTTTTGAGGCAATGATAAAATGAGTAAGAAATTTGCTAAAGAAATGGAGAATGAGTTTGAAATGTCAATGATTGGGGAGATGAATTTTTTTCTTGGTTTGCAAATTAATCAAAGTAAGAAAGGCATTTTTATATCTCAAACCAAGTATCTTAAGGAAATGTTGAAGAAGTTTGGAATGGAAGATTGTAAACCTGTCGGGACACCTATGGTGACTGGACACAAATTCAAAAATAAAGATGAGACTCAAAGTGTTGGAAAGACCAAGTACAAATCAATGATTGGAGGTCTACAATATCTAACTCAAACTAGACCATATATTACCAATTCAGTTGGAATTGTGGCTAGATATCAGGCAGATCCTAAAGAGACACACTTTGCTATTAGATATTTGAAAGGGACAGTAGAATATGGACTATGGTATAAAAAATCAGAAGATTTTACTTTGCAGGCTTATACTGATGTTGATTGGGCAGGTAATGTGGATGAAAGGATGAGTACAAGTGGTGACACATTATTCCTTGGAAAAAGATTGGTTTCTTGGTTGATCAAGAACCAAAACTGTATTGCTCAATCTACTGCTGAGTTAGAGTATATTGTTGTTGCAATAAACTATACACAAGTTGTTTGGATGATACAAATTCTGAAGGACATTGGATTAATTTTCAATGAACCAGTGGTTATCCATTGTGATAACACTAGCACAACGAATATGTTAAAGAATCATGTAATGCATTCAAAGAATAAACATATTTCTATTAATTATCATTTCTTGAGGGAGAAGGTAGCAGATAAAGAGATTAAACTGGAGTATATTAGCACCAACGAACAGATAGCTGATATATTTACTAAACCTTTTCCAAAAGATGCTTTTGAATATCTCAGAGGCATGCTTGGGGTGATGACCCCTCCCAGTGGTAACTAAATGATGCAGATGTGCATTAGTCCAGTGGATCTCAGAGCTATATCATTCACTGGACTTGATGTATGGATCTACTCCTTAGGTGGAGTGATCGCAGGAGAATACTATGGAGTACATTTAAGTGATCTTGCACCTGGTTGATGGACATGAATATTTGAAAAAGATACACCATACAGAAGACTACAGATGAGTTTTGACACCCTTTTCCATTACTTCCAAAGGGGGAAGGACTCTATGTGAAAATCCCTACTGTTTTGAGAGATTCATGTTGAGGATATTGAGAAGATTGTATTGAGAGAGAGTACTTTTGGGTTGATGCATATGGATTTTCCCATATGTTTCCATCAATGCCAAAGGGGGAGATTGTTGGACGATATCAGTTTTTGGTACTGATCCTACTGTTGATATTCATGTTTTGTCACTGATGTTAACATATATTTCTGTGGAGAGGATAGACTGGTTACTTGACTGGAAGGAGTGTACGGACACTGTACAGATGATTAAGAATGATTGAAGTTGGATTTATATAGAAGAATGTGTGTTTACCTTATTCCTAAGGTCACTTAGCTTTATGTTGCATATTGTGGATGTTACAGTTGATTTGGTGAAGACTGGCTTCTAGACTATAACTGTGTTTTTGGACAGAGAAGGTCTCTGTGTTTCAGGTATATCTTTCTGGCGAAGATATTTCAGATGATGTGAGATTACTGGTGGACAAATGACATATGTTGGAGTAATGGGTTGAGTTTGATTATTGTTAGGTTATTGGTGATGTCAGTTGTGGCATGTATTTTGAAGAAGACCTAATTGGTGGCGGACTTCAGACATGTAGCGTATAAAATGAATTGTGAGTATGGATTACAGATCTGGAAGTATACGTGATGGATCTTAATTGATGTTTAATTGTTATGGGTATCATGTGTATCTTATTAAGGGGTCAAATAACTATTTGTATATTGGAAAGCCTTAATTGGCCGGCCTAATTAATTATTTGTGTATTAGGAAAGCTTAACTGGCCGACCTAATGAATTATTATAAGAGGGTATATATGATTGATCTTTTCTTTTGAAAAGATGTGAGAGAGATTGATAAATAGAAGAAGTGAAATCTGGGAGGCTTGTTTGGCTCTTGGATGTAGAGTAAAGTTTATGAGAAGAATACTTCATTAGAACAATACTTCATTAGAACTGACCAAGCAAAGATAGTTGCTATCAGAATAGTTCACTGGATTGTGTATTTTCTTTATACACTTGTTTAGATTGTGAATCCTTGAGGGTGGATTTAACATTCTTTGGGAAGTGTGCCTTGGCAGTGAGCCTACTATTTCTTTTGACTCCTAATAGGGTATGTATCCTAATAGGGACTGTGTACTGTAATGTTGTAACAAGCTTGTAATAGAGATAAAATATTTTAACATGGATACTATACTCTCAGTACATTAGTTGTGGGTGTAAATTCCCACTGGGGTTTTACCTTTAACAGTGTTTCCTCTTCAAAAAATATTGTGTTATGGTGTTGGCATTTACTGTGTTATCATTTACATTTGCAAATTTGGTTTATAAAGTTTAAAGTTTAATAATCTATATAACAAATGATTCACCCCCCCACTCAGTTCTCTTGTGGACTGTTATTCCTAACAAATGCCCCTTTCAAAACTTTTTTTGGTTATTGTTTTAACTGTAATACATATGGGCTCAAGAAGACAGAATGAAGGAAACCTGATCAGACTAGATACAGTCAAGACAACAATAGAGGAGAATCAATAGCTAAGATCACATGCTACAAATGCAACAAAAATGGCCACATTGAAAGGAATTGTAAATTACAAGTTAATCAAAACATAAGACCTCCTATATGTTACAAATGCAAGAATCTAGGTCATATAGAAAATTTTTGCAGGTATAATGGAGTAAATAATAGAAGAGTACCACCTCCTATGAATACAAAGAAGAATGACAATGGTATTGGTAAAAGTATTGCATAACTCAAGATTAATTTTGATATTTGTTTCAAGAAAGTAGAAGATAACAGCAATGGTAAGATATGGAAAAACAAAGAGACAAGTGAGATATTGGTTTAGGGAGAGACAATAAACACTACTAGATCTTTTCCTGATGCTAGAGAAGAAGAATCGACCTAATTGGTCAAGCATGGCCTTAGGGGAGCATTGAATGAGCACAAAAAAATATATCCAACCCCTGATTATGTGGATTAAGCTCTAGCAAGCTTAGGTATGATATTGGCCGACACAGTGGAACGTATATCTAAGAGCGCAACATTGGACGATGCATATATTATGATCGTGATATTTATGAATGTCTGGACATTATTGGGTAATGTGAGTTTTTAACACTTAATGATGTATAAATCACCTAATGGTTATCTATTTCCTTACCATTTGACGAGAAATGACCTAAGGAGATTAGAGAGCACAAAGACTCAGACTATTCAACAACTACCTTGTGTGATTGATCAAAGCAAATAATTAGAATTCAGCATGATTGAGGTATTTACATTATTTACATGTACAAAAGATATGTATGCACCTTTGATATATGATGTTGTCGATAGACCTACGTATAAATTCAAGAAACATCCTTTTAATTCATGTGAAGACGACCCTGAAGGAGCATTTTCCCAGACACCACACAATGTCTTGCATGTAGAAGACATCAGGGCATATATTTATTTCAAGTATGATATACTAGGTGTTGATGAAATTTCTATTGAGATGGAGTACATGACAGATAATGGAAAAATGAGAGATGAGTTCAAACATGTAGATAAGTTAAACATTATGAAAATTTTGGACTTATACAAATTCAAGGAAGAGGAATGGTTTAAAATATTGCTGAGCAGAGTTCATGATCAATTTATCTGGATAGGTGAGAAACGTGTGAATATTTTTAGTCAACTGATACATGAGATCACTAGATTGGATAACACTGGAGTCATCCCTATGGTGGAGAAACATATAAATAAGCAAGTTGAAACCCTAACACACTCAAAATGGATAGGCGAGCTATGATAGCAAATGACATTTATCTACAGGATTTGAGATTGATTTCCATGATACTTGGTTACAAATTTTACTAGAGTAGTAGACCTAATCTAGTATCTGAAGCAGTAATTATGATGACTTGCAGAATGGTGAAAGAAAATACTAAGTACAACCTATGTGAAGTATTGATACAATAGTTTTTGGAGAATGTCAAGTTGATAAAGAAAGACAAGTCCAAAACCTTCAGATTTGGTTCACTACTAGTCCACGTACATTTACATTGAGCACAGATTTCCAGGCATGCATCCTAGTAGTTGGAGAAAAGGATACCTACTAGTATTCAGATTTATGAGAGATACCGAAGACAAAATAGCACATGGGTTGATGGAGAATTATTTTGCATGATTAAGATTCTTCAGAGGTAGATGAAAGAGAGATACATGATATCTGAAGACTTAGTTAAAAAATATAAGGACACAATATGTTTTATGGTTGAGATATATTGTGTGTTTTGAAGTAGTTATACCAAGGAAGAAATGGTGTTATCCTATGAGATATGAGGTGAGTTCAGAAGTCTTAACTATGCGCATCGAACATGTTCTAGCATCTGAAGTAGTTTCATTTGAGGAGAGATGAGGTACTTATAAAGAAAAATCAGCAAAAGTAAGAGAGGAACAAACCGGAGGCTTCAGGAAAAGGAAAGTAGAAAATATTATTCATGAATGTGGTGTTAAGGTAGGATTGACTGAAGAAGAGTTGAAGGAAGTAAAGAAGAAGTTAGAAGAACGTTCTTCTAGATTGGCAAGTACTGCTACTGCAACCCTTCCACATCCTGAATTTGTGATAGTAGATACTCCACCTTCTAGTGATATTGATGTTACCACCCCTTCACCACCACTGAAGAAATCACAAGAAAAGGCAGTTAAGATTGCACATTGGAGAAGCACTAGATCCAACAAACTAGATTCACCACCTAAGGTATAGAGGACTGAGAGAGAAGAGAAAAAATCAGAAAGTGACAGACATATATGGAAACCAGACTTGAAAATGATTGAGAAGAGAGCTATTGAACAAGGGAAGATAGTTTCAACAAACAAGTACTATGATAGGTATGAGGAAATTGATAAAATTATGATTGAAGATATTGTAGTAAATCACCTACTTATTTTCAAGAAAAATATGTTAGAGATAGAGGGCAGTGTACCTAAAGAGCTATATGGCAGACTGGAAATAAGAAAATAGTTAGCACATATTGAAGATGAGACTATTAGAAATCAAGAAATTAATAACATGTTACCTTTAATTTCTATGCAAGAGAGAGAGATACAAAATATTTTCTTAACGTAAACCTTTATTGAGAACCAAGGCAAGATTAGTAAAGATTATGGAAAGAAAGTATGATGAAATTACTGAAGAGACTCAGAGAGCATTAGATAAGATACTAATGAATACTATGCCTGAGAAGACTCCACCTCCTAAACCTACAATGCCTACACCTTTAGGAATGGGAGAGAGTTCCAAAATTGCAGAGGCAAGTGTTGAGAAGAGAGAAGATGATATGCAACCATATTTCTATGTTTCTGGTGTGCCTATGACTCTTGAGACTTCACATGACGATGAGGATCCATTTGAAGGAAACATTGATAGTACACTGGCTGAGGATGAAGAACATAAAGAGGAAGAACAGAGAGAGGAAGAATAGAAGGAAATGGAGCAAAAAGAAGAAGAAGAAGTTGAAGTCAAAAATGAAATTGATACATCTTTTGTCTTTTTGTTGGAAAGTAAAGACAAACCTAGTGATGTTGATGTTGATTGCATGGATGGGGATGAGTTGGTGAGTCTAGCTTTCACCGCACTCACTAAAGAAAAGGAGATCTAAGCATAAAAGTGACAAGAAAACTAAGGTAATGTCTAGAGAAATCGACACTGTTAACAAATTTCTTCTAGTACCTATTGTTTTCCAAAGCAGAGATAATGTAGAAAACTTGAAGTTAGCACTTGACAATTTTGATGATCACTATGAGACCCTAGTGAAGATCGTAGAAGAAAAGGCAGAGAAGAGCTACTTGGAGAAGAAACTAATAGAAGTTTTCTAGTCTATTTCATGGGAGTTGGGCATTCTAAAATATATTACAACAAAAGCTAAGAGTTGTGTTGCACATGGAAGTATGATATTTAGTTATTGCATGAACCCAATCAAACATGTTCAGAACATTGAAGACATTATTGCTAAGGATAGGGAAACCTTGAACAATATGATGGAAATTTTTGAGACCTCCTCATAATTGGAAATAGAAATGGACAGAGAGGTAACAAGGATTTTGGATAAGCTAAATGTGTTGGATATAGAGAAAGGGAGAGTCAAGTCAAGATCTGGCTTGTTGAAGAGTTTGAGCACTCCTAAACTATCAATTCTTGAAGTACATTTATCAGATATGGATAAGACATCAGAATCACTGAAAAACTCTATGCCTATGAGCTGAAAGAAGCAGAGACATCATCATATGCAGTGAATGGACTAATTCATGTTAGTCAACTATTGGTTGAATCATGGAGTGTAGAAGTGAAGATCTTGGAAGATTCTTTTCAAGATGTTCTGAAATGGTGAGCAAGCACTAGTTGTATTAATTTTTATGCACCTTTTTCATTGTTGTGAAAGGGGGAGAAGATAATAAAAAAATGAAGAAGAGAAGAAAAAATGAATAAGGGAGAAGAAAGAAGCATAATAGAAGAAGAAGAGTACATCTCAAGGGCCGTAAGGTGCCTTAAGGGGTCATAAGACCCATTAATGACTCCTACAACCCCTTATCACACCTTACAACCCATTAGGAAGCCTAAGAGTACATCTTAGGGGTCATAAGGTGTCTTAAGGGGTCCTAGGACCCATTAATGGGTCCTACAACCCCTTATGACACCTTACGACCAATTAGGAAGCCTAAGAGTACATCTTAGGGGTCGTAAGGTGTCTTAAGAGGTTGTAGGACCCATTAATGAGTCCTATAACCCCTTATCACACGTTACAACCCATTAGTAATCCTAAGAGTACAACATAGGGGTTGTAAGGTGTATTAAGGGGTCCTAAGACCCATTAATGGGTCCTACAACCCCTTATGACACCTTAGAACCCATTAGGAAGCCTAAGAGTACATCTTAGGGGTTGTAAGGTGTCTTAAGGGGTCTTAGGACCCATTAATGGGTCTTACAACCCCTTATGACACCTTACAACCCATTAGGAAGCCTAAGAGTACATCTTAGGGGTCATAAGGTGTCTTAAGGGGTCTTATGACCCATTAATGGGTCCTAAAACCCCTTATGACATGTTACGGCCCATTAGGAAGCCTAAGAGTACATCTTAGGGGTTGTTAGATTTGATAAACTCAAATCCTCCCAAGACCACCTGCATGCAAGACTGTTACAGAACTGGAAGCAAAGATAGAAGAGAAGAAGAACATCTATAGCGGCCAAAAGGCCAGAGACTGGAAAAACATGTTGAAAGAATAATTTCTATATTATCAACTATGAAATGATTACAATCTCCTTCATGAAATACAAAGCGATGAATCCTTATAAAGGATACCGAAACCCTAAAGGTGAAACCCTAAAGAATTATAAGCGCTACCTAAGTGAAACTTAAGCCTAGAGTATAATAGACTAATAATTAAATGATTTAATTATTAGCTATTA
>MU224419.1:1743428-1754367 GCA_018584345.1 Thuja plicata
TAAGGTGTAATAAGGGGTCGTAGGACCCATTAGGGTCCTAAGACCCCTTAAGACACCTTACAACCCCTAATATGTACTCTTAGGCTTCCTAATAGGTTGTAAGACCCTTATCACACCTTATGACCAATTAGGAAGCCTAAGAGTACATCTTAGGGGTCGTAAGGTGTCTTAATGGGTCCTAATACCCATTACTGGGTCCTAAAACCTCTTATGAAACCTTACAACCCATTAGAAAGCCTAAGAGTACATCTTAGGGGTTGGAAGGCCTCTTAAGGGATCTTAGGACCCATTAATGGGTCTTACAACCCCTTATGACACCTCACAACCCATTAGGAAGCCTAAGAGTACATCTTAGGGGTTATATGGTGTCTTAAGGGGTATTAGGACCAATTAATGGGTCCTACAACCCCTTATAACATGTTACGACCCATTAGGAAGCCTAAGAGTACATCTTTGGGGTTGTAAGGTGTCTTAAAGGGTCCTAGGACCCATTAATGGGTCCTACAACCCCTTATGACACCTTACGATCCATTAGGAAGCCTAAGAGTACATCTTACGGATGGAAAGGTGTCTTAAGGGGTTTTAGGACCCATTAATGGGTCCTATGACCCCTTATGACACCTTACAACCCATTAGGAAGCCTAAGAGTACATCTTAGGGGTCATAATGTGTCTTAAGGGGTCCTAGGACCCATTAATGGGTCCTGCAATGCCTTATGACACCTTACAACCCATTAGGAAACCTAAGAGTACATCTTAGGGGTCTTAAGGTGTCTTAAGGGGTCCTAGCATCCATTAATGGCTTCTACAAACCCTTATGACATATTAAGACCCATTAGGAAGCCTAAGAGTACATCTTAGGAGTCGTAAGGGGTCTTATGGTGTCCTAAGGCATAGTAATATGTCCTATGACCCCTTGAGACCCATTAATGTGTACTAGGAACCCTAAGATGTATTCTCAATATTCCTAAGGGGTGGTAAGGTGTCTTAAGGGGTCCTAGGACCCAATACTAGGTCCTACGATCCCTTATGACACCTTACGACCTATTGGGAAGCCTAAGAGTATACCTTAGGGGTTGTAAGGTGTCTTAAGGGATCTTAGGACCCATTAATGGGTCCTACAACACCTTATGACACCTTAGGACACATTAGGAAGCCTACGAGTACATCATAGGGGTCATAAGGTGTCTTAAGGGGTCCTAGGACCCATTAATGGGTCTTACGAGCCATTAATGGGTCATATGACCGCTTATAACACCTTACGACCCATTAGGAAGCCTAAGAGTACATCTTAAGGGTTGTAAGGTGTCTTAAGGGGTCCTAAGACCCATTAATGGTTCTTACAACCCCTTATGACACCTTATGACCCATTAGGAAGCTTAAGAGTACATCTTAGGGGTTGTAAGATGTCTTAAGAAATCTTAGGACCCATTAATGGGTCCTATGACACCTTATGAAATGTTACGACCCATTAGGAAGCCTAAGAGTACATATTAGGGGTTGTAAGGTGTCTTAAGGGGTCGTAGGACCCATTAAGAGTACATCTTAGGGGTCGTAACGTGTCTTAAGGGGTCGTAGGACCCATTAATGACTCCTACGACTCCTTATGAACCCTTACAACCCTTTAGGAAGCCTAAGAGTACATCTTATGGGTTGTAAGGTGTCTTAAGGGGTCTTAGGACCCATTAATGGGTCATACGACCCCTTATGACACCTTACAACCCGTTAGGAAGCCTAAGCATACATCTTAGGGGTCTTAAGGTGGGGTATGGGAAGGGAAAGAAAGAGAGAGTAAGAGAGTGAGATGAATAGGAGAGAGAGAGAGAGAGAGAGAGAGAGAGAGAGAGAGAGAGAGTGAGTGGNGAGTGAGATGAATAGGAGAGAGAGAGAGAGAGAGAGAGAGAGAGAGAGAGAGAGAGAGTTAGTGGATGATTTTTTAAGAAATGGGCAAGATCTTGGAGTTATGATTCATATGATGAAGAAGAAAGTCAGATTGTGCAAGCACAAAATCAGAATTTGAATGGATTGGTAGAACATAATGAAGAAGATGCAAATGATGATGAAGTAGAAACACAAGAGTCTACTACAAAATAAAATTCAAATACTCCCAGGTGTGTAACGTTAAATAATTCAAAAAATTAGATTATTGGTGATAGGAATGAGGGTATTTAGACTAGAGGAAGAATTTCTAGAAGTGAAATTTGTTTGATTTCTAAGATTGAGCCTAAAGATGTTGATGAAGAATAAAAAGATGATAGTTCGATTAAAGAGATGGAATAAGAATTGGAATAACTTGAAAATAATAAGACATGGATTCTTGTTCCCATACGTAAAGATAAGTATGTGATCGATACTAAATGGGTATTCAGAAACAAATTGAATGAAGAAGGTGAAGTGTTTTGAAATAAAGCCAAACTTGTTTGCAAGGGATTTTGACAGATGGAAGGTATTGAATTTGAGGAGACCTTTTCTCCTATTTCTAGAATTGATTTTGTTAGAATGTTTCTTGCATATGATACTTATAGATATTTCAAGTTATATCAGATGGAATTGAAGTCTACATTCTTGAAGGGAGAGTTGGAAGAGGAAGTATACATTGAGAAACCATATGGTTTTCCCTTGACCGATGAAGATGACATGGTGTGAATATTGAAGAAAGAAATTTATGGATTTAAACAAGCACCTAGATCCTGGTATGCAAGATTGGATAAGTATTTAATAACACTTGGTTTTAGTAAAGGTACTTCTGAAAGTAATTTGTATTTCAAAATTGATCATGATAAAATTTTGATTGTTGAAGTATTTGTGGATGATATTATTTTTGTTGGAAATGAAAATTTGAGTAAGGAATTTTTGTATGAGACACATAAATAACTTTAGATGTCTATGATAGGAAAGAAGAAATTTTTCCTTGGAATGCAAATCAAACAAATTGATAAAGGTATTTTCATATCTCATTCTAAGTATGTGAAAGAGCTATTGAAGAAATTTGGTATGGATGATTCAAAACCTATTGGTATGATTACTAGATGTAAATTGACAAAGATTGATGATACACCTAAGAAAATTAGACAAGATACAAATATATGATCGGGGGATTACTATACTTGACACAAACTAGACTAGATATTATGAATGTTGTTTGTGTTGTTGCTAGATTTCAAGCACAACTGAAGGAATCACATGTTGTTTTTTATTATGGTAAAAATAGGTTTTGAAGGGGCCCCGAAGCCCTACACAAGAAGATTTTAGTGGGAATATGAAACCCATCCACAAAGAAATGCTGCTAAAAAGTATACTTTTAAAACCAATAGCCCACAGACAACAATCTTCCAGCAACTAAAAAAGAAGAGACATTAAAAACCCTAGTTTCCTAAGAAACAGACGAAAGCCTTACATCTTTAAATTTACTGGAGTGTAAAAACTCCCCAGACATAAGACTAGGGTTATGACATGGAACCCAGAACTAACAACCTCAAAGAGAAACATTTCCCCAAAACCTTCCTTTAACCATAACTAAAAACTCCCAGCAACTAGGGTGCGCCCTTGAAAACTTTTAGCATCCACCTACCTGCACCTACTAGCCACAAGCAACAAACAACTCTGAAAATAAAAAAATGAAAGGAAACCAAAAGAATCCCTCTTCCTCATCTTTAGAAGCAAATCTGATGCCCTTCAACCCAAGAGGAAAACCTCAAAACCCTGAACAAGCACCTCATCACAACCCACTCCAACTGCACAGCTAAAGGGCTAACCCCCTATCTTTTCCATCTAGCCATCATGTGGTAGAAAGAAGGAGCACACCACTATCCAACCCCAATGACCTCCTCCCAGCAGTCATAGAACACCTCAATAGGCTGAGCCTTCACCTCAATAGAATACTCAATCTCAATAGGAAGAAAGGAAGAAGAAAACTGAGATATTAAAGAAAGACCACCTCCAAGAAGCCACATAATAAGCACCAACCTATATAGGGATATAATACACCTCAGTAGGAGCATAACATAGAGGGAAAATGAAGTAAAGGGGGCCATCCCTACAAGAAAAATCATCTAAAAATAGGGGATGAATAAACTCATTTAAAGTTGAACCAATGACACAAGAAGACAAAACACCTTCCAAAATGGGGTCCCGCCATTCTGCATCCACAACACAGGCATACCACATTCTAATTTTTTCACATTTTTTATTCCAAGGCATCTCTTCCTCCCCCAGATTGTTCCTTCTACCCCAAACAGGGCAACACAAATAGAGACAATGGTGCATAGGGCAACAAGAAGGCATATCATAGGTATAACCCGCTCTCCACTCAACCAAGTGTACAAGAAGAGAACCTTCCAGTACCATAACCATCAGTTTCAAAGTGACAACAGAGTTATGTGGGAGTCTCCATACCCCACACCCCAAAAGATAGGGGACAACCTCATCCCCATCGCTGGCAACACCAGCCGCACCTTCCGCCTCCCCATCCTCAGTGTTACAACAATAACCGCTATCTCTGCCTCTCAACACCATCTGATGCTAAGACCTCCCCCAAGAAAAGCAGAAACTAACAATTTCTGCCCCACCATGTTCTCCATCCTCCTCATCACTGTCTCCTCCTTCATCGTTGCCTTCTCCCGCTTCTTCCACACTTGTGGAAACCTTAGCCACTCCCACTCTGCTTTGCCCCACCATGTTCTCTATCCTCATCACTCAAAAAAACTAATTCATATTTTTCTTCTGACCAGAACTCAATTTTTAAGCTCGACTATCATATTTGGAATCACATGTTGTTGTTGCTAAGAGAATATTTAGATACTTGAAAAGGAGAGTTGATTATGGCTTATGATATGGAAAAGATGATGATTTTACATTGAGTTCATTTAGTTATGTAGATTGGGCAGGTAATGTGGATGGAAAAAAAACCAGTAGTGGTGGAGCATTCTATTTAGGTAAGAGATTAGTTTCATGGGCAAGTAAGAAGCAAAATTGAATGTCACAATCTACTTCTAAAGCTGAATATGTTGTCGTTTATACAAATTATACATAATTAATGTGGATGAAGAAAATGTTGAAATATATTAGAGTGATTATTGATGAGCCTATTCCTATTCATTGTGACAATTCAAGTGCTATCAATATTTCAAACAACGATGTGTTGCATTCAAAGACAAAACATATTTCTATTAAATATCATTTCTTAAGAGACAAAGTCTGTGAGAAAGAAGTTAGATTGGAGTATGTGTCTACAAAAGAGAATATTGCAGATATTTTCATGAAGCCCTTTATAAAGGATACATTTGAGTATCTCCGAGGTAAGATTGGAATGATTTCCCCTCCTGATCAGAGCTAGAGAGCATTGAGATGTATCAGTACAGTGTGCTCAAAGATTATCATCAATCTGGATTGATGTTTTTGGTGGCTAATCCGTAGGGGAAGTAGTGATTAGTGGTTGAGAGATGATTGTTCATATTTTTGACCTCTATGACTTAGTGCATACATTTTCCTTCCTCATTGATGTCAAAGTGGGAGAGATTCATGTGTAAAACCTATATATTGGGGAGAAATTGTTCTGTTTGAGAAGGTTTGTTAGAGAGACTTTGAAAGATGTTGTGGATATTTCTGGTATTGTTTCTTTGTGAATTGATTTCATTTTACACATCATATGTTTTCATGATTTCCAAAGGGGGATATTTTTGAGATATTGTTCTGATTGTTCATATATATGTTGGCATTAATGTTTTTTCATTGATGTTAACATATTCCTACTATTGGAGACAGTGATCTTGAGATGTTCAATGAGATGATTTATGTGATATGACTACTGTATTGAATATCATATATTGTGAAGTTGGTAATGTGTTTGGGGATGTCTATAGTTGATTTAGTTCAAGTGGCATAGGTTCGCATGTTGATTTGGGTGACCTGTGAAGGATTTATTAGAGACTTCTATTTTGGTCATTCTGTTAGAGACAATGTTTTAGTTATTGGATTGGTGTGGATCGATTTGGAAATATTTTTTGTTGCTAACCTAGGGGTGAGTTTAGGATATGGATTTGTGCCCTCATCTCAAATGGTTCATGATTTAGATTATGGAAAAATATATTTTTTAGGATAATGAAATTATGGTTTGGTGTTCTTGATGAACAATGCAGAGACAAGTTTGATTTATGAGATAGAGTTGTTCTTATTAATGTCATGGTATTTCATGTTGCTTGCTGATGATTCTTGATCATGTTCTATTCATGTCATTGGATCAGATTTGGTTATGTGATTGGAATTGAAGATTCCTCATGTAACGTGTTGATGTTCTTATTATTCTTGGCCGAATTGGTGGTGTAGTGTGTTCCAATGGATCATGGTGTGATTTATGGATTTGGAGCATGTTCGAGGATGTTTTTATGGATCATTTATATGTCTTAGCCGACATTAAATGGATCACATTGTGTATTGAGTTGAATTGAATTAATATTTTGTAATTAGGTCCCTGGCCGACCTAGTTGAGATAATTTGATGCAATGTGTATTAATATATAATCATTTGTAATTGTGAGAGGATGATAAAGTGTGCGAATGTAATGAAGAAAGCATAAGATGTTGAAGAGAAGAGGTATGAGTGGAATTTGCAATTGAGGTAGAGATTTAATGTACTTCATTGGAACTGTATTGACATATCAGAGATTTTTTTTTTTCAGTTTGTGAGTTTGGACAGTATGTCCTTTATGATTTGAGATCAAAGATTTCTGTAAGGCAGTGAGCCTTCCTTGGGATTGATATCCTTGTTGTATTTGAGTAGTGAGCTCTAGGAAGTGTCTGTGAATGCATGTGCATTCCCCTTTGTAATAATCCTAATAGGGTATAGTGCTTTTAATATAGTACATTCATCTTTTGGGTTTGATCCCCACCATGGTTTTTCCCCTAACAAGGTTTCCACATAAAACTATTGGTGTTATGTATGGATTACTGTGTTATGTTCCCACATTCATGTTTATCTTTCAGATATGAGATTAAGTTGGTAATTTGGTTAAAGGTCTTGAGTTTTTGGTCAAAAATGATTCACCCCCCCTCTCAATTGTGTGTGATGCATTTATTTTAACAGTGAAGTATGCTACAATGAAGAAGATTTTCTTGTAAATGACTTGGATGCTTGAAATCTTCCTTGTAATGCTTGAGATGATGGAGATCTTGAATTTTAACTTAAGGTCAGGTCATGATCTTGTATGATGTGGTTACCCAAATGAGGAGAGGTAGGTTTCTTATATTCCCCTCAAAAACATTTCAGATCTCAAAAATTGAAGAAAGCTAATGAGAGTTTGAATATTCCACTCAACCATTATGACCAACTCACAGTTTCAATTTTGAAGCAAACATGAATGAATAAGTCGACCATGTCAACTTGGTCACATGAATAAGTTGACAAGGTCTACTTGTTCCCACCTAAAAGTATTAAAATTCTGACCAGGAGTCCTAAATGTGGAGGGGATGCGAAATGGAAAGTGGAATCAAGGCTAAAGTACCAAACATTAATGCGGGAGCCCATACATGCTAAAATGGGGCTTAGCTAAATGAATTACATACTGATGTAATTTTAGGATGGTACACAAACATGTTTTCTCTATTAAATATGTCTATGAAAAATTAAGTAAATACATTTATAAAGATAGATTGTAATTGATACCTCTTAAATTGCATGCATAAGAGAATTCAAATTTGTTTATTGGAGGTTTTATAGGTATGTTTTCAACCAATGCAAACATAAGTTTATCGACAATATTAGGGATTTATAACAATGTGGGAATTCTTTTTAGGTCCGTGTGCCTATTTGTTTATTTGTATTCAATTTTCCTATTGTAAACAACTTAAGGAACCCCCAGTGGATTTGCAGATTTTTGAAGATGAAAATAAGTTTATCCACTAACTACCATTAGTACATTGATGCTAAGTTATTTGATTATTTTTCCAATCCCTTATCCTATGTTGACATCCCTTGGCTTTGGTATTTGGTTCTAGTCTTTAGAATTTACCAAGATACATGTTTGAAAGCTAACACCCCTTTATTTCTCTATAAATTGAATACCTTACATAGTTTTTGTATGAGCTTGTTTGAAGTTGAACATTTTTATGTTGTTGAAATGTTATCTGATTGAAGGGAAGAAGTTGAAAGTATTGATGTGACACTTATACTGGATGAATATAAACCTGTGCTCTCTTTTATGGTAGATTATTTTTCTTGAAAGGTTTTATCCATAAACACATAGATTCATGTATTTATTTATATGCAATTTTTTAATTTAATTTCCTACATGCTTATTTAAGTTTTAATTTAGATTTATAATAGTTTATAACAAGATCTAAATCAAAATTGAAAACTTATTTTTATTTTATCACTATATCTGTTGACCTATTTAATAAAACACAAAGACAAATTTCTTCATTCCAAAAAAGGCTTATGCAATAACCATATTTAACACAATTTTAGGACCAAACAATATACATTAATTTTAGTCACTAAAATGAAGCCTCAAAGAAGAAATAAAATAAGAGTAACTCAAGGATGGTTGAAATGTTTGTATTAATGCATACCAACCCCTATGTTTACTGATATGGTAGCAACTCAAAGCTTTTCTTGTCAACAATAGTATGTAAGTTTTATTTGTTAAGGATTTATATAGTGATTGACCATTTAATTATGAAGATATCAACCCCCAAACTATTGGATGTCACGATATGTGAATTTTATGTGGATAATTTTTACCTTCATAAGATTAACTATAACTATGATTAAATAATTCTCACAACTTTCTCAACAAAGTGTATGCTAGCATAATTGGGATTGGTAGTCTCATATGTTATGGTTACACAACTACCTTAATGATATTTGGTTTTGAAAGTGTATATATTTCTCCTACTAGGGAAGAGTCAATCAGTAGGCTTCGAGGTTTAGAAATTGCTCCTTAAATTTTCTAAACCATTACTTTCATATGAACATTATATGAGTTAGATAGTCAAGATAAATTTTTAAAATGAAAGGATAACATATTCCCTCTTGAATAATGCATAATCAAACAACAATAAAAGGTAAGGAAAATTTGTTCACAACTCCATGACCCACCTTAGTACAACAATAATCATATCTAAAACAAGTTGAGGTTGAAAAAATATGATTGACTTGTCAATAGAATGAAGTCATAATGAATAGATGTAGCTATTATAACATGAGCAAGATTAAAATGAATATAAAAAAAAGATAACAATGAATGGAAGAGAGAATCAAGCTTCATAAGAGTGTATGGAGAGATTGGATTGACATAAGGCAATGAAAGGTCAAAGCAAATATTTGAGGTGTCATTAAGTTGATGGGGTAAATATTGACACCTTCGACTCATGCATGCCAATTTGAATTTCACATGCAAAATACACAAGGAAAGATAAAAATGTTAGGAAGTTCCCAAGTCCTCATATGTTAACTATTGAATTAATCCTTCTAATCACAAGCAAGGAAAATCGTAGGTATATATATTCGTTGACAAATAAACAATAATAATTGATAATCAAGAACCATAGTATACTATACTATATAAAGTTAAAATTCAACACAAAACTTAGTGGAAATGACTAATTAATAATACATGTTTGAATATAAGAATATTACATCGTTTAATGATAAGGCAATATACATCAGCTAACATGTATCTTATTGACTAATATAAATAATAAAATATATAAAACTTCAATAAAAATTATAATACTGTTAGAAAATTTTCTCTCCTCACATTTATTATTAATTTATATTAGACAAAGTTTATCTAATCATTTTCCGTTTAGAGATAAAACTATAAGACAATAGATCACATTAAAAAAAAAAAACTCTAGTTTATTAATGAATAACTTACCATATGGGCCAACTAATTCTTAAACTACTCAAATACAACTAGTTTTGTCCTTAACTTTAATATTTCCTTTCTATAGAAACATTCTTCACAAGCTTTCTATCATAGAGGTCCCACTTATATATGTGTTTTACTATTATTATTAAAATTGCCTTGAAGGGTGCCTCTTCAATACAAAAAGGGGTCTTCTTTGATGATGTTTTACTATTATTATTAAAATAATTATAGGTGAAGACATAACAATTAGCTTAATCCTTGAAACCACTTATTTCCTTATCAGCACCTAGGTTTGTGAAAGGTTGTTTGGGGACAATGCATGTATCATTTTAGGACATTGTAAAAAAATCATAAATTATGAAAAAGTCGATGGATGCTAATAGTAAACAAATCCTAAGACATTATGTGTATATATCATGTATTGGTTAAGCATGGCATATTCACTTTTTTTTTCAATGGCTGTCACCCTCACTAAATTTTAAGATATAAAAATAGGAATGTCAAGGATTATAAGAGATTCCAATTATTAAATAAATATTTTACAAAATCAATTGTCAAAGGATTATGATGGACAAATATAATACTTGCCATATATTAAAAAAAATGTAAGAGGAAAGAGCAATGAAAGTTCCTTAGTTTAGGAAAAGATTTTTAAACACCCTTGCTTTACAACTTTTTTGGTACGTAACCGTACTTTATTAAAGAGCATAAAACAAAAGTTTTGCAACATTTGTGCCGTGTCAATAGTTAGGATATTTCAAGTGTCACTTATGTCCCTTAACCATACTCTAGGGACTTTCATGGTAATTGTATTTTAATGGAGTACTCCACTATATTTTAGATTAAGAAACTATGCTCATCATCTAATTAATAACAACCACTACCAACCAAGAACCAAAAAGGAACTTGGGAGGTGAAGGTGACATTGCCATGACCATTATAGTATATAGGGACACATTTGTCTTGAAAATGCATTTGTTTAAAAAAAATGATTTATTTGTAAATTTTAATACATTTTATAAGATTAGAGAAGTAAATTAGAAGTTGAATTTTTAATTGGTATATATATATA
>MU224419.1:1764250-1779879 GCA_018584345.1 Thuja plicata
AAAGAAAAACCCCTTTGTGATATTATGAATGAGGCCATAGCCTAAAGAGAAAATAGAGAGAGAGAGTGCAAGATGCACATTACAATAACTTCTTAATGGATCATTCTTCATCCTTGCATTACTAGAAATGAGAGAGGAGCATCTCTTAAATAGAGATGAGAGAGAGGAGTTGGAATGTAACTCCCAAGTATATGAATGCCACCATTCATAAATGTGTGTGCCATGTGTCGAAGTCCTCTTAAGGAGGAATAAACTACTTTCCTTATTAAGGAATTACATAAAAAGAGTTGTCCTCCCACTAGAGGACAAAATACATGTAGGGATTCCAAATGAATCTCCTAATTAAAATACAAGTAAAGATTAGATATTCTAACAGCAACTGCTGGCTTACTCGGTAAATATTGTCTCTTAGTGTACCTTGGTGCTCGATGTATACTGCTTGGTGCTCGATAATTCTGCTACTCAGTGATCACTGCATTTGGTTAGATGTGCACTCGGTTAACTCTACTGCTCGGTGATCAATATTGACTAGTCTGTCTTTGACTCTATTATCTACTGGCAATTTGAATACTCAAGAATACTAATGACAACTTGCAAACTCATATTGAGTAAAATTTTTCCCCTTTGGCATTAGTATCAAAAACTTGTATATGTAGATGTAGTATACATAAAAACTTATACATAGTTACTATACACAGTGACTCCCTCTTTGTACATGCTCAGTATGCATAGATATATACATATGTTTCCCCCTTTTTTGAAATTAATGAGAAAAATAACTTACAACTTGTCAAAAATGTTTGGATGGGTCTTCTGGAGATTTTCCATTAGTTTCTCCCATTCCTCTTTTAGGTACTCGAGGGTCAACTGTTCCAAATTTAGTTGAGCATGCATATCATATATGCTCTCTGTAACTGATAGATCTGGGGTGAAAATCAAATTATTTGTCATTGTCACATGCTTCTGCATCAATGCTAAATGCGGTAGTAACATAGCCTATAGCTCAGTTACCTAATCTCTTATCTTGGTCTCTTCCTTCTTCAAGTCAATTCTCAACCGTTGTGTTTGTAAAATCTTGGAGTAAACCATTTTAAATGCATGTTGCTCAGTTTTAAGACTATTAGCACTATCTTTTAGATCATCATCTAATTTCTTCATCTTTTCACTAAGCTCGGTAGTGAAGTGATCTAGTGTGCATAATTTCTACAGAATTGTAAGTACTTCAGTAATAACAGTTTCTAATCTTGTTACAGATTCTAAGAGTGTTACCTTATTCATTGCCACTGCTTGGCTGATCTTTTTAGTAATCTTGTACTGATTCTTCTTTTCTTCTCTTTCTTCTATCTTTTGCTCGACATTAATAACTGATCCATTTATGGCCTTGGTGAGTAGTGCAAGTTGATCAATGATAAGGGTGGATTCAATGATTTTCACATCGGGAATAACTTTTTGTAAGATCTCCTTTGCTACTTCTAGCACCTGTGCATTTTTGTGTTCTAATCTCAGCTTGTCTTGAGCTCCTTTTCAGGTGCACAGTTCACCATATTTTTTGAGTGTTTCTGGATCAAGTGTCCATGGATCACATTTAGGGATATCAGTGATTTCATCTAATTTTACTGTATCCTTTCTTCCTTTCTTCTTTTTCTTCTCCTTCCCTTGTACACTCGATGTAGGAGATAGTGTTAAAGATAATTGAGCCTTGTGCTTAGTATCTTACTTTGGTGGCTCGATAGATGTGATGACTTGTGTAGGGGGCTCAGTAACTGACCTAGTGTCAGTGGTAGAAGTATGTACCATTGTATCTATATTACCTTCACCCTTATCTTCCGCATCAGTGGTTTCTTTTGGTACATCACCCCATGTAGTTGCTCCACTATGCTTGGTTTCCTTACCATTTGTATCACCCTTGTCTTCATGTGTATCTGTTACCTGTTTGAGTGTAACATTTTATACTTTAGTTTCAATATCAATAGCTTTTACCAGTATAGGAAGATTACCTGGTACCATCACTTGGGTGACCTTGGTTTCATCTTTTTCATCTAAGGTCTCGGTAGCCTCAATTTTAATTTCATCTTCCTTTGCTTGGTCATCAGGGCCTCCTTCAGTTATATCATAAATTATGATTTCTACATGACCTAGATTAGTCAAAAGCTCAAGAATACCATCCAAAACATTATCAATAGTTTCATCTTCAACTTTGTTGTCTTGGTACTCGGTTGATGTCCCTCGGTATCAATTGTATATGTAATGTCTTATGTTTTCTCGGTTGGACACAATAGATTTTCCAAATCATGGTGCTCTCTTCATCAACTACTTTGAAATTCCCTTTAAGTATATTGAGTGGTCTTGAATTCTTGGGAAATTTCTTTGCATACTGTTGCATTATGTCATCAATCTGTTCAACTGTGCAATCAGCCATAAGTATAGTGAGTGCTGTCTCTCTCATCTGTTTCTCTGTATTAAGTGCATAAGTCCATTTGGTTGATACTTTTTTCATATAACTCTTGCGGAATATATGTAGCACTAGAAAATTCTACAGGGACCTTTTTGAAAGTAATCATCATACCTATGATAGCTTCTTCCAATTTATCCAGATTCTCGGTAGTCAGATTTGCATAAGTATGTATCTTTGGATGTCCTAACCTTCCGATTGACCTTATTTCTTCTGTTACTTCATCAATAGTATGTGGCACTTTATTCTCCACAACCTTGAATTGATCAATGTTATCATCATAATCATCCTTATCATCTTTATTTCTCCTATACCTTTTCCTTCATTGTTTTAGTGATGGGGACTCAGCGCTAGCTTGAGACTTCCTCGTTTGATAAGTGTATTTCAGTGAGGGTCTAGTAATTTTTGAAACTCCTTTCTTCAAAGGTAGTGAATGTGTTGTCACCAATCTTGTTTTTGTACTAGGTGGGATCTCAACGTTTGTGCCTTTTCTCTTCTTGGCCATAGGTGCTTCTTCTTGTATTTCATGTGTGGATTTATCTGATTCGGTGGACTCTACATCTTGATCTTCTCCTTCACCAATTGTAGGTTTCTCCTCAGTGTCTTCCATGGATCTATCAAGTTCTTCATCAATTATAGAAAATTTTATTTTCAATGTCTTGACAATCTTGGTCTTCTTTCTACCCATTTTCTCAACTTGTAGTCCAATCTATATTCTAGTCTTAGCTTCATCATGTGTGCCAAATCTCATGGAAGATTTATCAACAGGTTTATTCACTAGTTTCTCTATAGCCTCAGAAGCTAAATCTATGTCGATCTCATAATCCATAGGAGGTAGCCATGCTATCCTCGGTTGTACTAATTTGGTGAGTGTTGTGTCGGTGTCAACCACAAAGCATACATCATCTTTATACTTTTATACCAACTAGATTGGTATTCTTGTCCTATTTTCCATTCTCTCTTTGAACTTTAGAAAATAATCATTCATTATGGGTTCAAAGTTTGTTCCTAGATTTGCAATGAAATCATCGATTTGCAATGTGATCGGTCAGTTTGTCTTCCATTTTAATTTACCAATGGAGGGAAAGAAGTTTTGTAGACAGAAAAATGTGTACATCCGTAGAGAGCCAAAAATACATGTGTTTGATCTTGCTGATCTAATTGTCTTCATGTTTTCTTCCAGTTGCCTCTGCAACAGCTCGGCTAGGTCAAGTTGCAAACCCTTCTTCAAAATTTTATGTGCAATGTCGACTGCTCCACATGTGATGTTGTTAGGTTTGCTCGATTGGAAGATTTTGTATGCAATAACATATGCACCAAATCTTAGTTCAGGATCACTGGTGGTGTTGATCCTTAAACCTCTACCATCCCACTCGGCTCCTGTCATCTTCTTGATTTTTTTTTTGGGTGGGTGCCTTAGGGATTTTGATTTGTCTAATGTCAGATACCCAGTTACTCTATGTATAACATCTTTGATAATATTCATTGGTTCATCTAGCCATAGCTTTCCATTGTGTACTCGGCTCAATACAATGCATATCCATTCAGTTTTGAATTCCTTTGGGAAATGTAGGGCATTGGTTAACCCTTTGACTTCAATATGATTATGATCATCTTTTAGTTTACCATCTTTCCAAAGTGTGTGATATGTCAATATTAGCTCAGAACCACCTATTTCACTTATCTTGCAGTGTATGTATTCCCTTATATCATGAACCAATAGAACCATAGGCAGTATCACGAAGAACATGCCTTTGTCGTTAGGTTGAGAAACCACCTATGGATGAAACTTGTAATTAGGTTCTATGCATGTCTTATTCTTAATCATATTTACCTTCTTTCTCTTGTCCATATTTGTCTTCATGGTTCGCGAAGAAGATGCCATTGTTTTTCAAATTAGGGCTTCCAATGGAAATTACAGACAGCTTGGTAAGTGAAAACACTTACTGGATATATCCTTCAACTATGTAGAAAATGCTTTGGATCTCTGTGAAGTGCTTCAAAATGTTTTGTTGTGAATTTTCTCTAAATCACTCTAATTTTCTCTTTGATTATTGTGTGAACACATGAGTTGACTTCCCTCAAATTTATATAAGATAATTTTAGTCGGCACAATAAATGCATGTCAAAAACCACTTGGTAGAAAAAAAAATAACTCATTTGATGCTAAAGATACCTCAGCTTGGTGAGTACAACAATGCTAGGTTGACTTAGAAACTTGGTTATCTTTCACATGCTCATCGACTAGAATTCTTACTTGGTACAGATTAACTGACTCAACTAGTTCAAAGATATCAAGAATATAATACCACAGTGCATCTTAATTCATGCTAATTTGGCATTTGTGCAATGAATATCAGGAACTGATGTAAGATTTAGCTTTGAAAAATGCATTTTCATACCTTACTTGTGTTTCTTAGGTGGAGGTGGTGGAATCACCTAATCCATTGGATGAGGTGTCACCGACTGTTATCCTTGGCCTAGCATTGTCATTTGTTTCTCTCCTCCACATAAGATTTATTTTCCTCATGATTTCCTCAATTGTGTCACCATTTACATTAGTATTTTTATCTATCACTTAGTTTCTACAATCTTTACTTAAGTGACCGACCTTCTAACAGTGTGAGAATGTCATTTTAGAGTTTGACCAATTTCTAGATTTAGTTTTCCATTGTCTCATACAGTTAGCTTCAATATGTCCATACCTACCACATTTTGTGCAACTACCCCAAGTATTATAATCCCAATCATAAGCATTGCCTTGTCTTCTTAGTTGATATGCCTTTTCTTGTCCTTTTGGCTTCCAGATTTTCTTTGTTTTAGTCATGCATGCTTGTGATGTATGACCATGCATGTTGCAAGTGTGGAAATATTTATCCATGTAGGGTTTCTTTTGTGGTTTGTTAAGCTTAGATCTAAATTCATGTGCTTGATGTCCATGCTTGTTACAGTTATAGCAATTACCATTGAATTTAGTACAGTTTCTAGAAATACCTTTTTCTTTGCTCCTACAAATGTTTGATGTGTGGCCTGGTTTTCCAGAATGATGGCATGAGGGTTTGTTAGGCTTTGGATTCGAGTAGACATTCTTCTGTTTATCTTGACTTGACGATTCTCCTTTCTTGATATACCCTAATCCGGTATTATTGTTTATTCTTATTTGATTGTTTAGAAACTCATCCATTCTCTTAGTACCATTTTTAGATCTCTTAATCACCTCATTATGTGGTTGTAGAATCTTTAATTCATTTCACAGTTTTTCATTCTCTTCTTTCAGCTCACCAATATCTTCTAGTTTTCTTACAAGCTCAATATTCACTCAGTTTTCATCATGAATCACAGAAACCATTTGATTGGTGATCTCAAAGTAGTTTTCAGTAAGTCTCATTATCTTAGATTTCCTTTCTTGTAACTTTTTTAGTCATTTGTCTTCTATCATTAACAACCATGTTTCTATCTTTTTCAGCTTTCTTTGCATCATTCAAGACTTCAACCATCCTAACCATTTGTGTATCTTGAGTGATATGTAGTACTTTCACTTGTTTAGTAAGTTGTTGATTGCTCTCAGATATCTTTGATATTATTCCTTTAGAAGCATCAGATATGCTACCAAGTTTAGATCCAGATGTATCAAATGGGTCATGAATCTCTTATTCCTGAAAACTAGTCTCATGACAATGAGATGCCATGTCTTTTCTCTTAACCAAAATCTCCCTAAGTTTCTTCTTGGATTCTTTGTACTGTTCAATATAGATTTGCAACTGTAACTTCTGATTATCAATAGTTTTATCAAGCGTATACCTTTCCATTGTAAGATCGTTTCTCTTCAGTGATTAAAATTTCTAAATAAGAGAGCTAGCTCTGATACCAATTGTTGTAATAATAGAAAGGTGTGTATTGAGAGGGGAGGGGTGAATCAGTACCCTTAAAAACTTTTGAAAAAAATATTTGTAATTTTAAACTGTAGTAACCAACTATGTAGATTTCTTTTACCATACATGTAATATCCTTGCTAATATGTAAATGCATGTAACAAAATAATAAAACATTCATGAAATTTGAGTACACATAACACATGTATTTGGTATCACAGAAAACCATCGTTAGAAGGTAAAAAATGTGGTAACAATAAAATCTATTAGATCTACCTCGTGTGAGGATTTTGGAACACAAAGTATGTGTGCACTCTGTTAAGAGATTTAGGGAAAGACGGTTAAGTCTACTCTATTAGGAGATTTAGGGATCTATTACAATTGTTAGAGAGTAACATAATGTGTGATCTAAAAAAATACAATCTGAATATTGTGGATAACAGATCCTTTAAGTACAATAAAATTATCACCTTGCTATGACAGATAATACCTTATGTATTGCTCAGTAGCCTTGTCCCTATTCTGTAAACTAAATGCTTCAATCAAAATCCTTGTTCTAAAACCCTTGTCTAATCTTTTGATGTCCTTAGTGTGGCAGCTACTTGAACATAATTCGATCATCATACATTACAAAATGACATCTTAACCTTACATATATCAAACCTCTTGACCTAATTAGGGTTTTATAATATCTTCAAAAACCTACGATCAAGAGTGTACCAACTTTACCCTGATCATCTATACATAGGATATATAAACAATTAATGAGTGCATGCATAGTTATTGTCCTCCTCGATCATTGTAAACCATTATCTATCTCGGCAAAATTTTGTTACCTAGATTGATGTGCCAATACAAACTTTTATGTAACCGCTGGTTTACTTGGTAAATACTATCTCTTAGTGTACCTTGGTGCTCGATGTATACTGCCCAATCCTTGGGAAGTCTATTAATCGATGATCACTACCTTCGGTTAGCTCTGTACTCGGTTAACTCTATTGCTTGGTGATCAATATTGACTAGTCTGTCTTTGACTCTATTACTGACTAACAATTTAAATACTTGAATACTAGAAATCCAACTGACTGTAGTACACCCTACAGTGAAACATACCCTATAGTACTCCTCCTTGTATCAATATCTCCTGCCAGATCAGAGTCAACAAATCCACTCAGAGAAGAACTGGATCCTATGAAACATAATGATTTTGTAGTAGAACCTCTCAAATATCAAATTATCTATTTGACAACATTCCAATGTTCCATGCCCGGATTTCTCATATACCTGCTGACAACTCCCACTGCATGAGAAATATCTGGCCGTGTGCATACCATTGCATACATCAGACTGCCAACAGTTGATGAATACGGGATGTTAGAAATTTTATCTACCTCTTCCTGTGCCTTTGGGCACATTTCCTTAGTCAATTTGAAATGAGTAGCCAAAGGTGTATTGATTGCTTTTGCACCGTGCATATTAAATTTTTTCAACACCTTCTTTATATAGTCACTTTGGGACAAATTCAAGGTTTTATTCGTCTTGTCCCGTGTAATCCTCATACCAAGTATTTTCTTAGCAGCACCCAAATCCTTCCTAGAAAATGACCTTGCTAATTTCTATTTAAGTTCATTTATTTGTTGCATATTGGACCCACCAACAAGCATGCCATCAACATAGAGTAGCAGGATAATGTAACTCCCATTATCCAATCTTTAAAAATATACACAGTGATTAGAATGACATCTATGGTAACCTTTTTCAGCCATAAAACTATCAAATTTTAAATACCATTGGTGGTGTTGGTGCTCAAATCAACAGATTGGATTTCCTATGGACTTGACAATCCAATACTTGGAAACCCAAGTGATTTGGCCAACTAACAAGTCACAACCAAGGCAAGGTTGGAACTTCTGCAATTCTGGCTCTGCAAAACCAAGGCTGGTAGGCCTATACCTTGACTTATCCTTAAAGTTACAAGGATTTTTATAGAAGATAAGTAACACTTCAACCTTCTCTCTCAAGTATGGCAAGGCACTTGAAAGAAATATAACTGAAAACAATATATCATGAACTATAAATTGAAATACTTTAAGTAATTAAAAGAATGTTTAGTAAATGTGTATGAAATTTGAAATGAACATGTAGATATATATCACAAAAATATGAACAATGAACTAAATAAATATAATCCAAGTAGGCAAGAAAGACCAGTGCCTTAATCAACCATGGGCAATAGAGTCACTGTCATTCCAATCTTATGTTAAACCTCAGAGATAGTTTTACAAGAAAACTTATCACTTCAAAAGTGTTATGGAATGTACATGCAACCTAAAACAAATTCAGAGATATTTCAAAAGGGTAATACTTCTCAGATGACAGCCCAATTGACTGAGGCTTCAATCAACAAAATTTAACAATTCAAAATGAGAAAACCAATTGAAAATATAGAATATAAATCTAATCAGAAAGCATGCACACCAAACTATCACTTTGAAGAGTTCTATTGGTTTATCCAAGGGACTAATTGTAAAATGATTAATGAAACAATTGCATATATGAAGAAAAAAGACTTATCTTTATTGATTTAAAAAAAAAATAGTACATCCAGGTCCATGTTATAGTTTTTGATCCAAAACTATCCAAATATGTGAAATTGTATTATATTGTATTGTCCTTGCATTTGACATTTTATAATATGTATATAAATGTTTTTGAGTGGATTTCACACCTCTTTAAGGTGAAAAGACACAACCCTTATTACAAATTATTTTTGAAAAAACAAATAACTAACTAAAAAATAACTACCTAACTTTCAGATTTGGCTTTGGTCAAAAATCCAAAACTCCTCATGAAAAGCTTATATTTTTGTTGCAGATAGGAAATTTGATTTCCCCATTCGGGTCATTTTTAGATTTTTAAAATTTGACAATCTTCAACCTCTGTCGGCATCATCTTTGTAGCAAGTCGAAATTCCAGCATTTTCTGAAGGCTTCAATTAGTTAGTTCTATTTATTTGTGTCATAAAGCTTCCTTGTAATACCCCTCTAACCCTAATACAAATTTTTGAATGAAGTAAGGTCTTTAGATGTTTCCTTATAGCTTAATACTTGTTTTCCTGTAAAGTTGTTTATAATGATTTCGTCGGCTTGTACTTGAGAATTCTAATATTAGACATATTGTCTGAAGGTATCATTTATGTATGTGTTTGTCTCCATGTAGGTATAAAGGACCTTTAATAACTTTCTTAACACACTTAGGATGTTATGTGATATGTGTTGGATGGATATAGATATATTCTTCTATTAAAGTTACTTTCAATGAATCTTGTATGTCACTTAATGATTTAGGACATTTATTATGATTATGATGAGTTATTATTAGTATCAAGTATTGACTAACCCAATGCTCAAGATTCTAACTCTCATGTTACATTCTTTGTGTGTGTGTGTGTGTATGTCTATATACATGATGTGTCTTCACGATTCGGGACGAAGTCGTAGTTACTCACATGGATGAGGTCCACACAATGTATCGATCCTGATCATCTTTCTGCAATGTCTTCTTTAATATGTATATCAATGCACATGTAGTTCTTCTTGGTGATGCATGATTGTAGGTACTGCATATTGACTTCACCTGGCTTCACAGGTCTGAGTGTGCACCAAAATCCTCGATCGTTGTTGTTGTTACGGAGACAGTACCAGGTCCCACAAGATTATGCCTATCCCTGATCCTTATTCTTGGGTTGGGTCTTTTGGATTTTTCTTTTGATTGTGGATTGATGTCCTATTTTGGTTTCTTGGTTTTATTCATTGTGTATATTCGTTATATTTCCTAGGACAAGGTGAATATTGTTTTGTGGTTGGACTATCGGTTAGTAATAATTTGATACTATTATGGAATTAAATGCATGGTAATAAGTTTGTCAAGTGTATTCATTAATGTATGTTTTATAATAATATTTGCATGGATATATACACATAGTCATATGGGTGCACACATATGCATATGTCTATATATATGGTTATATAAATATGCTTATATAAATGTGTTAATATATGTGTGTGCGTTTATGTATTTATTTATTTATGTGCCTTTTTATTTTTTAAACTACTATGTGAAATTATTATTAGATCTATAATTATTCCTTTAAAAGAGGAAAGTAACTAATCTTCATCTAAGGTGAAAGCAATAATAAAATAAAAGAATTTACATAAGCATGAAATTAAAACATAAAGTAACAAAGGTGGTAATTTAACTAAAAACATTCTTAGGAAACTATCTACACATTAATTTATCTAAAGACTATTAATGTCCAAACTAATAACCAGAAGATAGTTGTGGATGGTTGCATCGGTCGAAAATTCCCGTGCAACCAATCCTACAACATATTTATGGAAAGAGATGAAGAGAGCAGAAGGAGAGGAAGAAAATGAAGAAATTATATTGAGAGAACTATATACATCTGAAAACTATTAGAGGGATTAAGGAAAGTATTGGGAGAGTATCCGATTGGTTAGAAGGCTGGAGGAGCATAGGCTTGGCGGGAATATAATTGGATTGTGTCAAAGGTTTCTCTGCAGGAATCCAGGTAGGCTCTACCCAAAAAATAAAATCCTATTTATGAGATTTCTATGTTTGATATGATTGTTTACTGTCTTCTATAGTTGTGTGAACAATGGAATTCCTTTATGATTATTTGGATGTTTATGCTATCTCGTATGAATGAAATAATGAAAGTATACCTTGGAATGATTTAGTTTATGAACTGTTGTTTATTTTTTCTTCTCTGTGTATTGCCACCTTAGAATGTTTTTTTTTCCAGATAGAACCTCTTTCTGTAGATATTATACAGACTTCCATCTTGGTTAGAACATTATCTTTTGGTGGTCACTTTTCTGCACCTTGCACTTAAGGGTAGGAACTAAGCAGATTTAACAAAAGGGTAGATGGGTTTGAGGGATGTTTTGGAAGGAGAACGGAGGAACCCCAACTGGGTATCTCTCTGATTCTTCCTTCTGGACCTCCATCTTATCCATTTTTACTTGGAAGGTTGAATCTGAATGTTTCTATCCGGATGGTGCACAGGTCCTAACCACCTACGCAGAACTGGGTATCACCTATGCAGGATGTGTGACCACCTGCATAGAAAGAACCACTTATGTAGGTTGTACCACCTACGTAGATTAGGTTACCACTTGCGCAACTTAGGTCACCACCTGCGCAGCTTAGGGTTCCACCTATGCAGGACTCTTCTACATTGGTTTTTAGGGCTTCTGAAAGGGCTTAAGGTGTTGTGTTGACCCAGGGTTGACCCTATGGGATGTGTAAACTTGTAGGACACTTATTTTTCAAATGGTATTATTTTTAGGATCTTTTGTAACCCTCTCTAGAGTTTTGGATAATTTTGGGAAGCCTAATTAGGGTTAGGGTGGTCTCTGTCCGATTTCAGCCTTAGGGCAGAACATAAAATGTAACATATAAGTATAAGCTACATACTTTTAAGTATAAGTATAAGATACATACTTTTAATTCGTTATAATTTAAGTTACATTTTATGTAATACCTTCCAAGATGTTTGAGAGTGGTTTCAGCCTCTTAGGAGTTTAAATAAAGATTCTAGAATTTGAAGGTTTTAGGAAATTTTAGACTTAGCCAAATTTCAAGAATCAACATGTTTCTGCATTATGATCTTGTTATGATGTTTTGTGGTTTGAGTTGGTACCAAAAAGGAATTGGTTATATGGTTTTGTATAATAATTGATGATTGGTGCACTTTGATGTCTTTTTATGTGTTATCTAACTGCTTGTATGCCAGATTAGGGCTTAGGAATGTCCAGTGAACTAGGGACGATCAATGATATCCTAAACCCAATCCAATGATGTTAAGATGTTATAATTTATGTTTTTATGAGTTTCATGATGTTATTATGTTATTGAGAATCCCTTGTGATGCATTTGATGCAATGTGGATATGTTTATGTATCTGTGTACTTGATTGTGGTTTAGGGTTGTCCAAAGGATTCAGGACAACTAGTGCTTTCCTAAACTCAACTGTTGATGTTGTGAAAATGTTATGTCTTCCTATGGATTATTATGTGGGTCTGTTATGCCCTTTTGATTTTTTATAAAGGTAGGGAACCTAAGAACACTAGGTGAGTGGCTCATAGTGGGGGCTGGGGCCATAAGTGGATTAACTAAGATAATCCTTTCCCATGTTGGTAGTGCTAGTAAAGGCTACAAGTGGGAGTGGGAGAAGGTACTATTGCAATAGTACAATCAGACAGTCTCGTCCCTATGAGAGATGTTTGGTTCCGCATGTGCCTACTCTAGGGCCGGGGCCCAGATTGGTTGTCTAGGGAAACCCAAGGGTTGAGGGCTATGTGATGACACTAACCTAGCATGTCTTAGAGTTCCTACCAATGTGATTTATGTCTTTGTGATCTTCTTGTGTTTTCTATTGTGTTATGTTTTGGGAAGGGCTACCATCACCTTAGGGGTATCCTAGTTGGTACCTTCTTGCGCGGACCTTGGTCTTTGTCTCCTAGCACGGGGGAGTGGAATCTTTTTGGATCCACATGGTTGGGTGGTTAATATTTATTATATAAAGGTACTATTCATGGTTAGATAGATTTTCTTGGCCCTTGTTCCTTCTGGATTTCTAGTTTTGAAGACTTCTTATTGTATCTTTAAAGATGTGCTTATGCATGTGCGTTCTTGTATAAGAAATCTCTTGTAAATCATTGGATCTGATGATATGATGTATATCAATGTAATTCAAATCAATGTGTAAGGGAATGGGTGGATTTAGGAAAAAGGAAAGGGAAAGTATTATATGTTATCAATATGAAAAGATAATTTTTTAGGGTATTTATTCACCTATCTTTTATTACTTGTGGTATTATAAATGATCTTATACTTAATATGAAATAATGTATTTATGAATGAATGTGATAGCTCTTGATGTATGGTTGTGAGTTAATGAATCTATGAATAAATAGCTATAGAATTTAATATTGGATTATGGTTACTATGTTTCAGAAATGCGTATGAAATAATAAAGTATATAGGGCATTGCATATCCATCGTATGTTTATCTTTCACCTGAATGCTTAATGAATAGTGTAAATAATGACATAAGTTTAGTAAAGGATAACTCACATGGATGCATGTTAGAATATTAGGATTGATGGTAAGATTATACATGTAACTTAATGTCAAGAGTAAAGGATGTTAGTAATAACTGAGAGTGGGGGGGGTAAATCAGTGGCCTTAGAAATTTATCCAATTTAAAATTTAATCCACCTATTAATACTTTTCAATTTATTAAGTCCCTACAAGATGTATGCCTTTGAAATAGTTGAAACAAATAACTGTCTATCGGTGTCTGTAGAATTCTTTAGCTCTCCCTCAGCTTGATTGATTAGGACTGCATGAAGTTAATCCTTCATCAGTTTCTCTTCAGCATCTTCTATCAGTTCACTCCCCTGTGTATCTAAGTGATTATTGACCACCACAGAGAATGAATTATGCTTGTCTCTTAAATAGACATAATATTCCTTAATTCTTGGTTCTTGATTCTTGGCGTGAAAAACAATCCAGCCAAATTGATTTATGGCTTTAACTCCTGATTTATCTCATAGTTATCTTCTTGCCAACTGTACAAATCATTTACTTAACTGTGGTCGAATAAAACAAATAAAACAACTAGTTAAGTCTATCCTTTAGCTCTGTCAGCTAGATATTTTGTCATTTTCTGATCTCTCTGTTATGTCGGTCAATTCTGCATTTCATCGCCGGTGACAACTGCCAGTTTTGTCAGTGTTGCTTGAGTTAGCTTCGAGATCTCCGTCTGTCGGGAATCATTGGATCTTTCTCATTGGGCAACACTATTTTTAGCTCACGGGCATCCTTTGATTCTGCTTCGTCGGGCAACACTATCTTCTACTCGTCGGGCATCACTGTGGCTTTTATCTCTTTCTTTACCGATGGTGTGCACTCCGCCAGTGTAGTCTGTCACTTAGTGAATACTTGACTTTTATGCATTGCTAGAAGCATAACCTTTATTCCATTGATTCTCTGAAGTCTTTGGCATTATGTGTATGACCATACAAATGATATCAAGTTGACATCAATGACACTAAAAACCATTAACTGATTTAATGTCTTGCATTCTCTTCAACTTAATATAGTCAACCATTTAATCAGTTACATGTCATCAGTCTCTCCCTTTGGCATTGATGGAAACATGTTATATTATCATACTATACTATTTCTAATACAATATGAAATACAATTGTTGAGATTCATCAAATTACCAAACAATTTGTTGTGATAACCGATAAAATGTCTGACCGTTGGTAAGGTCTGTGTAAGCTTAGATTTGATTCTTGCAGCTTTCTTTTTTCTTCTTTTGATGTGTTGTGACCTCTGTTGGTGTCAAAATTATCTTTGACTATTCTGCTTCTTTGATTTCTTTGTCTTTTGTTTGCAACTTTTATACAAATTCTCTCCCTTTGGATATGATCTTTCCCCGTTTGGAGTAATCTGATAATGAACAATTTCTGATGATAATATGGAAACATTCTCTCCCTTTGAAAGAAATGCCAAACAAATATTTTTACAAATATCTGACATTCTGTCAACCAATTTCTTCTTTCCATAATATATTCCTTGAATTTCCCTTATCCATTACCAATATAACAATCTTGTCTAGTGCTTGGTTCTAATATATACCTTTCTGTATATAGATGTAGCGTTGAAGTTCAACTTCTACTTGCATAAATCATGTTTGATATGCTGATAATATATGGTTGATGCAGTGTTCAGTCCTTTTACTGACTGTTAGACATGGGTCTTACCCCTAGTCTTTTTCTCAGGTACTCAAATGTATCTTTAGGCAGTGGCTTGGTGAAGATATCAACCAATTGTTCTTTTGATTGCACATATTCAAGTATTACTTCTTTCTCTTGAACTTGTTCTCTTAAGTAATGATACTTGATGGTAATGTGTTTAGTCTTTGCATGCATGACTCGATTCTTGGAAATATTTATTGCACTAGTGCTGTCATAATAAATAACTACTGGTTCTTTGATCTTCATATGCATACCTTCTAGTAGTTGTTTGATCCATGCAATATTTGAGTAGTTTGCAACAACATCAACATATTCTGCTTCTCCAGTAGACTGAGAGATGCATCCTTGCTTCTTGCTAATCCATGTGACAAGTTTGTCACCCATAAAGAATGCTCCTCCAGTTGTGCTCTTTCGGTCATCAAGATTTCCAGCCCAATCAGCGTCGGTAAA
>MU224419.1:1792009-1810190 GCA_018584345.1 Thuja plicata
ACCTCCAGTGGCTCTTTCTGGTGATGTATGTTCCCTGTGAGCATAGCGAGATTCCAGATATCTCTGGAGGACCAGACCAAGTATCCACACTTAATCTGATGCAAAGTGAAATGGGGTGGCCCCAGGCCCCTAAAAAAATGAACACTGCTTATTTCCTCTATCAAACACATAATTTTGATCATGTAATACTTTGGATCTCCTAAATATGATTCCACCACTCTTATGGACAACATTCATTGCTTTATTAACACGTTTTGACTTTTGTTTACCTTTAGAAAAGTCAGTAGGTCCATTGTAGTCCTTGCTAAGTAGAAGATCCCCATGCATTTGATCAACCCTACAAGCAACTAGATTAATCTCTTCTTCTTGGATGCCTTTATGTAAACAATCTTCCCTATACTCAATATGTTGTTTCTTTTCACAAAAAGGATTTAGAGATAACTCACATTGAAGAACTTTCTTCTTATCAAGAATTTGATCAGATAGGATACTTAGATAATTTTTAGAACTAATCTTCAACACATTCTCCTGATTAAGTCTGTTTGATTCCATCTCATCTTGACATGTTTGGTACAACTTCTTTTCATAGGATGAAATAATGCATGTCTCACTTTCTAAATGCACTTCCCCGTTCATATTTTGAGTTTGATCATCTTCAAAATGATCACTATGCTCACTGTCTTTATCATGATGTTGATGGACTTGATTGCATAAAAAATATTCTTCAAATAATGGATTCAAGGATATAGAGAACTCAGGCATATCTCCATGAGAGATTTCATCTGAAACTTCTTTGTGTTCATATCTTGTATGTTTTTTTATTTCATCTCCGTTATTTGATTCCCAAAATTTATCATCTTCTTCATCTAGTACCCCCTGAGTATGTGGTGATCCCTCAACTTGCTTATCATGGTGCATTGAGAAAAACATTTGACCACTCTTCTCAACATATTTTTGATATTCCATGTCTAGTAGACATGAGATTTATTCTGTACTGAGAAGATAGTATTCCTCATCATCATGGTCATTGATACCTGTTTCCATGAAAATCTCACTACACATAGATTCTACTTCATTCTGATATGATTTTTCTTCCTTTATGTCATCATTCTTTTCTTCCCTCAATACTTCACATATTTTCTCAAGAAAAGCTAAGAGTTGAGAATCATGGTAGATTCCTAACTCACAAATTTTATCCATTAATTCCCTTCCTAGAGGCCTGATATCTGAAGGAATTTCCTGATAGATCTTTATCATTCTCATGAACAAATCTAGTGCAGGTTCACCTTTATATCTTTCCAAACTGAAGAATGTATCCAAAGGGGACATGTAAGATTCTTCCTCCAAAATATAATTGTGTTCTCTTTCTTGTTCATAGCACATGTTTTGTTCATAACACAAGTTTTCTTCTACACCAATGGCATCATGAAATATATCAAAAATCCACTGCTCAAACAGTCTCCATAATGAGATGGACTGCGTAGGTAATGATTCATATTCTTCTTGTGCATTATTTTTTAATGACCATGCAAATAGATTCATGGCATCCTCTTCTGTATGGACCTCATAATTATGAAGGAATATATGAAAAACATCCAAATGATCAAGAGCTGATTCATCATAATCTCCATAAAATTCAGGAACCCTTTGTGAAAGTTGTGAAAACAATTCATTAGAACTGCATTGAAAATTTCTAAGATCCAAAGGCCTGGCATCAACGGGAATCAAAAACCTTTTGAATAGAATTTTAAACATTATGTAATAGATCTTCTATTACTAATTAAAAGATAATTTCTCATCCCTTCTAGGATATCTTCCTATCTCTTTCTGAGTTTTCTCCCTCAGTAGAGTCACTGACTAAAATGATTTGTTCAATAGAGTCGCCACCTTCTTATCAGAAGGAAAATACTTATTATCTTCTGAGTTCTTTTCTCCCAGTAGAGTCTTAAATATATCACCAGCGCTTGTAGGTAGAATACACAAATGTTATTTTAAACAACTCCCTAGTAGAGTCATCAATCTATTGGTGCTCAAATCAACAGATTGGATTTCCTATGGACTTTCCAATCCAATTCTTGGAAACCCAGGTGATTTGGCCAACTAACATGTCACAACCAAGGCAAGGTTGGAATTTTTGCAATTCTGGCTTTGCAAAACCAAGGCTGGTAGATATATACCTTGACTTATCCTTCAAGTTACAAGGATTTTTATAGTAGATAAGTAACACTTCAACCTTCTCTCTCAAGTATGGCAAGGCACTTGAAATAAATATAACTGAAAGCAATATATCATGAATTGTAAATTGAAATACTTTAAGTAATTGAAAGAATGTTTATTAAATGTGTATGTAATTTGAAATGAACAGATAGATAGATATCACAAAACTATGAACAATGAACTGAATAACTATAATCCAAGTAAGCAAGAAAGACCAGTGCCTTAATCAACCATGGGCAATAGAGTCACTATCATTCCAATCTTATGTTCAACCTCAGAGATAGTTTTACAAGAAAACTTATCACTTCAAATGTGTTATGGAATGTACATGCAACCTAAAACAAATTCAAAGATATTTCAAAAAGGTAATACTTCTCAGATGACAGCCCAATTGACTGAGGCTTCAATCAACATAATTTAACCATTCAAAATGAGAAAACCAATTGAAAATATAGAATATAAATCAAATCAGGAAGCATGCACATCAAACTATCACTTTGAAGAAGTTCTATTAGTTTATCCAAGGGACTTATTGTAAAATGATTAATGAAACAATTGCATATATGAAGAAAAAAGACTTATCTTTATTGATTTAAAAAAATAGTGCAACGAGGTCCATGTTATAGTTGTTGATCCAAAACTATCCAAATATGTGAAATTGTATTATATTGTATTGTCCTTGCATTTTAAATTTTAAAATATGTATATATATATATATATTTGAGTGGATTTCACACCTCTTTAAGGTGAAAACACACAACCCTTATTACACATTATTTTGAAAAAACAAATAACTAACTAAAAAACAACTACCTAACTTTCAGATTTGGCTTTGGTCGAAAATCCAAAACTCCTCATGAAAAGCTAATATTTCTAGTGGAGATAGGAAATTGGATTTCCCAAATTGGGTCATTTTTAGATTTTTAAAATTTGACAATCTTCAACCTCTGTCGGCATCATCTTTGTAGAAGGTTGAAATTCTAGCATTTTCTGAAGGCTTCAATTAGTTAGTTCGATTTATTTGTGTCATAAAGCTTCCTTCCTTTGATTATTTTAGTATGGAGAAATTTTATTCTTGATAATGGATTGGGACTTCTAAATTTTCAAAATTTAGGGTACCACCAGACGGGGTGCCTACTTTAGGCCATACAAACTCTTCCTTAACCTGCACACTAAATTCTCATTACCCTTGACCTCATATCCATCTGGTTGCTACATGTAAATTTCCTCCTCCAAATCTCCATGTAGAAAAGTTGTTTTGACATCTAATTGTTCAAGATGCAAGTCATCTATAGCCACAAGACTTAGTATAGTTCTAATTGAAGTCATTTTTACAACAGGGGAGAATATTTCATCAAAATCTGTACCCTTTTTCTGTGCAAATCCTTTTACCACAAGTCTAGCCTTATTCCTTTTCTTTCCTCCATCTTCCTCCTTTAGCCTATAAACCCATTTGTTAGGCAAGGCTCTTTTTCCTTTAGGTAAAGGGACTAAGTCCCAAGTCTTATTTTTCAACAAGGATTCCATCTCCTCTTTAATGCCCAACTTCCACTATTGTTTGGCATCCACCTGCATTGCTTTTTCATATTCTTCTGGTTCACCATAATCAGTCAATAAAATGGAATACAAAGAAGGAGAAAACCTCTTAGGAGGTCTACTTGACCTTGTAGAATGTCTAACACTTAAAGGAGTTTTTGGGATAACCTATTGTTGCTGTGCATCAGGTACCAGTGGCATTTCATTTTCAGGTGTCTCATCCAACACCACATAATCTTGTTTGACCTATTCATGCTTCTTTTCCTGCAACTGTTCTTTATACACAACCTTCTCATTGAATATAACATCTCTACTTCTAATTATTTTAAGATTTTCAAAATCCCATAACCGATAACCATAGTCATCTACTCCATATCCAATAAAGGTACATTTTTGAGATTTAGCATCAAGCTTGGTTCTATTTTCTTTATCAACATGGACAAAAGCTACACAACCAAATGTTTTCAGAAATGAATAATTTACCTTTTTACCAGTCCATGCTTCCTTTGGAATACTACCATCCAAAGGGGCTGAAGGTCCTCTATTTATCAAATAGACTACATTTTTTTATAGCATCTTCCCAAAAATGAAGGGATAGTCTGACATGCAATCTCATGCTCCTTGAACGTTCCATGATTTTCCTATTCATTCTTTCTAACACACCATTTTCTTGTGGGGTTCCTGGAATTGTCTTCTGCATTTGAATTCCATTGATATAATAGTAATCTTCAAAGGTTGTGCTACAATACTCACCTCCATTATTGGATCTGAGACACTTCAACTTCTTTCCCATCTCATTCTCAACCAAAGCTTTCCATTTCTTAAATGTTTTAAAAACATCATATTTTTGTTTCAAAAAATATACCCATGTTTTCCTAGTTGAATTATCTATAAAAATAACATAATAATGAGATCCACTGAGAGATGATACCTGAGTTGGTCCTCATACATCTGAATGCACTAGCTCTAACTTCTCACTCTTCTTTTCTTTCCCAACTCTGAGAAATCTGACTCTTTTCTGTTTACCATAAATATAGTTTTCACAAAACTCTAAATCGATATTTTTCAGTCCTGGCAACATATTTTTAGAGTGAAAGATTTTCATCCCTTTCTCACTCATGTGCCCAAGCCTATGGTGCCACATTTTTGAATATTTTCTTGCAACATCAATAGTAGCTTTCCCTGCATTAACATTATCAGTAGCAGCTAAGGTAGAATAAGTGTTACTAGTACAGAGATATAATGTGCCTATCTTTGAACCTTTAGCTACTACTAATGAACCTTTAGTGACCTTCTAGACATTGTCTGTAAACATGACTATGCAGCCTTCCCTGCCTAGTTGTCCTACAAAAATTAAATTTATTCTTAAATTAGGGACATGCCTTACCTCCTGCAGTACCCAGACATTTCCCTTTGGCAACTTGATCTTTATTTTCCCTTTCCCAACAATAGGATAGGGCTCATCATCACCCAAATATACCTGTCCAAAATCACCTCGAACATAATGTTGAAAATATTTTCTATGGGGTGTAGCATGGAATGAAGCCCCATAATCAATTACCCAAGAATCATTAACATTATCCAAACATAATATTAAAGCATCTTGGAAAGTATTTCTTGCAATATTAGCTTCCTTACTGTCATCTTCATTTCCGTTTCCTTGTTTGTTTTTCCAAGACCAACAGTCTTTCTTTAGGTGACGAGGATTTCCACAGTACCAACAATCTTTCTTTCCTTTAGATTGAGAACGTCCTTTATTTGACTTCCCTCATGACTTTCCATGCGAAGGGCCTTTTCCTCTTTCACTTGTTCTTCCTCTGTTCTCCACATTTAAAGTGAAACCTAATGAGGTTGAAGTTTCACCTGTGCTTCTCTACTGCATTTCCTCACTTAGGATAACACCAATAACATCATCAAATTTCAAATTATTTGAACTAGAGACAAATTTTCGTACAACCATAACCAAGCTATTCCAGCTTTCTAGCAAAGAACATAAAATTAAGAGAGCCCTAACCTCTTCATCGAATGAAATTTGTACAGATGAAAATTGACTGGTGACTGTATTAAATTCATTTAAATAATTCACTACAGATCCTCCCTCACCCATTTTCATATTAAAAAAATACTTCATAAGAAAAACCTTATTTTAAGCTGAGGGTTTCTCGTATAACTTAGCCAATGTCTCCATCAGCTCTACGGTCATTTTTTCCTTTGATATGTTGATTATTAGAGACGGTGCAAGGCAAAATTGAATAGATCCCAGTACCTTCCTATCCAAGACCTCCCAGTCCTCTGTTGACATAGTTCCCATTTTCTTGGCTTTTCCTTCTAATGGCTTCCACAGGTCCTTTTGATACAGATAATCTTCCATCTACATTTTCCATAACTTAAAATTCTGGCAATAGAATTTTTCAATCTTGAATTTGGAAGCCTCCATTTCTCCCACTCAAATCTGAAAGTCATGTCAATCTATAGCAACAAACCTTGTTCTGATAGCAATTTTTAGGGTTTGACAGATCTAGAACAATATAAATTAAATAGTTATATGCAAAAAAAAAGAAGAATAAAACTGAACATAGATAACACACAGATTTAACATGGTTCACCCAAAACCTGGGCTACATCCACCTACACAGACGTCCAACCTTTCTTATTATCTAGCAAATATAGTACACCAACATTACAATGCATTATGCATCTCAGCCGCTTATAACATGTGTTTTAGGGCAACCTCTAAAATTGACCATTTTAGGGTTTTACAATGTCGGTCTTCTTTTTCAACAACCACTACATGATTAGTCACCACAATATCAAAAATCTCCCACTTGGAGACTGATCAGGCTCCACACCAAACAATGACAACTTGCAAACTCATATTGAGTAACAATTCTCATGCATATTTGAGCACATGTTTGCACATGCATGCCTAGTTTAAGTTCATTTAGTTGAGCCTAATTTAGTTTGTTTAGCCTAGTCAGGCTCTGGTTTTTTTTTACGCTCTAGTTTGCATATCTTAACTTTTTTAGTTTTTTTTTTCTCTATTTTAAGAGACATTCTTTATATAAAAGCATTGCATTGTATTTATTATAATTCATCTTCTAATCTTTTATTCATGAAAAATATTGTTATGGTCTATTTGTTTTTCCATGTTAAAAGTGTCCTTGACCCTTTGGTATATTGAATCATTGTCTGGTTTCCTCCTTTTTCAAAGCTCACATCAAAATGTCTTTCAATGTCAGCCTTTTCCTTGAGTTAACCTTCACAGTATTCCAAACTTGCCTCAGTACAGTCAGCTCCTTTCGGCTAAGTGTTGGTAGTTCTTGATCCTTCATGAACCAATTTGAACCTCTTTGAACCTTTGTTCAAAGTAGTTCAAAGCAGTTAAATCAAAATATTTTTTTCTAACATTAGTAATTGCAGGTGGCACCCGCACATACATCACCACGTGACAGTGAACCACTTTGAACCCCTTCAAACCTCGGTTTGAAGTAGTTCAAAGAAGTTCAAAGGAGATAACAGGAAACCCAAGGATTGATGTGACAACTAATGAGCCAGATGATGTGTCATGCCAGTGAAGCAATCATTGGGATAATGGTACAATCAACCTTGAGGAGATGGTGATCATGGGGAAATCCAAGCTAGAAATATGAATTAATGCAGATTTTACCCTAGCACGAGTGAAGTAGTGGAACTAAACGAAAAAGTAATGATGACTTAGCCAGTTTTACAAAGCGAAGCAACAACCAAGTGTCACATCGTCAAATTCAATCTACTCTAGACTTTATGCCATAATTAATATCCATATTTTTAGTCATACTCCACGGTATGAAAATTCTTTAAAGTGGGTTATTCTGCTTATTTCTTTTCAAAGAAAGATTGTGGAGTCTTGATTGTGAAAGACAAAGGTTTTTTTTCCCTAAGTTGACAGAAAATAGGTAAACACTAAAAAGCCTCCTTTTGTTTCCCATTTTCTAAATGATAGTGTGATTTCAAAGGATTTCAATTCTTTTATTTGTTTTGGGGAAGAAATACAAAGTCCAGCATGCATTTCTTCAAAAATACCATGAATTTAGAGTGTCACGCCTCGGTGATCATAGAAACTGATTTGTTCGGGGTTGAAGTAGAGAGAATGGCTAAAATTTTTAAGGATTATGTAGAGAAATAGTATACTTTAGAGCTCATGTCCAGTGGGTTTCTTCAACCCGCTACTTTTCCCCTAGTTGTAATAAGCCCTGAGCTAATTCAGCAGTGTATAAGTCACTATGACATCAAGTCTAAGTGTGTGTTGAATAATGAAGGTCAAAGTCTCTTTTCAATAACTAGAGAGATGATAATTTCTATTTTCAAGTTTCCTGGTGAGGCTTTTTCCAGATTTACCCCAACCTAGTCACTCGCTCAGTTTCGGGAAAGAAGTGATAAGAATCGTAGTAATATTGCTTGTAAGTGGACTGAGTCAAAGTACAGAGGAGGGTCCAGATTGCCCAAGTTATTGACCAAAGGCCATATGAAGCCCCACATCCATGACATAATGGTTTTTTTGCATAGAGTGAGGGTGTTGAAACAAGTGCTCCTTTTCAAAGATTGGATGTATCATTTCATAGAGATTGTTTTAGAAGGGAAGCATAGTTTAGACAGGGCCGAGATAATTGTGGGTTCATTAAGAGACCAACTCAAGAAAGCACATGAAATGATGAAAGAATTTTATATGTCCTCATACTTGATTTATTATCTTTCATGTACTCAAGATCTTTTACGAATTCCCCATGAATTGTGGAGTTGGGACATAAGTATCTTTGAATATTGTCCCTTGTTGATAAGAGAAAGAGTCCTAGAGGACTAAATAAGGGTTCATGATGTTTTTTCTTGGAAAATTATGTTACCAGCTAGCTAAAACCCCAAGGCAGAGGATTTACCCAGAGGCACATAAACTAGTTCAAAATTATGGTAGTTTCTATATTCATTTCCCGCAGTCTACATATGTTAGAATTAGGGGTTTTGATGAAGAGCCCCTTAAATTTCCAAGGTTCTCCCTTAACTGCTTTATCCTAGCAGAGGTTTGCAGGCATATGTTCATGGTGATTAAAAAAAATCTTCCAGAGGAAAGATGAGATTCTATGTTCCTAATTAGACTTGGAGCCATGACATGCAAGAACATAATCGAAGCCTTAGTAATAGGCAGTAACTTGGTGAATTTCCACATGAAATTTTATGAATCAAGGAAAGGGTTTGATTACAAAGGTTTCACAGGGTAAGTCCTCAGTTTGAGTAGGAAGCCAAAAGTGAACCCGCATATTGAAGATTTATGGGAAGAAATTGGAAATGAAGAGGTAGTTAAACAGAGGGATCATTCTAGGTTGTTGGTTTCCCCGATCAAAACCCTATATTTGAAGTGCAACATAGATAGCCTAGATGAAGATAATTCTAAAATCATCGAACCTGGTTATGACGGTTCAAACACAAAGGATTTTCCAGAGATAGACTAGATAGGAGGAGAAGAGGAGAACACAAAATTGAGGGCTAGGTCCATTTTAGCATTCACAGATGTCTGGTTGAAGAAGAAAAGGTAGGGCAGTACAGAAGTTACATCCCCTTACAAGACTGCTGCAAACCCTGTCTCAGTTGAAGTATTACCTAATCCCTCTATAGCATCCCTCTTGATTACTGATGCAGGTAATATTCCTTCATCTAAAAATAAATCAATGTCAAGTGGGCATCCTACCACACCTTGACAAGGTCGAGAACCAGATCTTAGAGTCATGCACAAATGACCTCTCCAGATTCTAAATTTATTGATATTGACATCAATGATGAAGATATCTCCTTCTGACCTGAACCCAATAAGAAAAATCAAGAGGTATCTACCAATAAACTTGAGGTTCAAAAAGATAATGTAATGCTTGCTAAACAAGCCAATAAAAGATTGTCTTCTAGCTCGATCCCTCCTTGGTTAACAGATTCACTGAATAGAAAATGTAGTTTCAATCCTATTTCCTTACCAGTTAAGGAGATAGTTACTAACTATGTCATCTGTGTCCCAAAGGAAAAAATGGTCAAGAGAAATTCAAGGTTAACCATGGACCCCACTACTGGGAAGGTGACTACTAAGAACACAACCTTTAAGAAAAAAGAAGGGATTCATGAACCTGAGGCTGAAGATTTCAAAGTCACAAAGATGGAATTTGGTGTACTGATCAGACATACCTGGGACCACTTTTTCAATTTTTTGGCTGACCACATGGTCAGCCAATATCAAAAGGATGGAAAGGAAAAGTGAGAGCTTAAATAACTCATGTTCACAATGGCTTAATTTCTTAGTTCACTTAGTGATGTTGGGGCACCGCCTCTGGCTCAATCTCCACAGGACTTTGATCCCATATCAACGGATAGTAAACAATTGCTGAAGAAAATGCAGAAGGGCAGAGCGCTAATGGAAGAAATGAAGAACTGGATAGATGGTGTCATAGTAGAAGGGAACAAGTTTATTTAGGATTTCATCCCCACTTATGTAGAAGGAGAGGCATTGCTTGGGGAAATTCAAACTTTAATCCTTAGTTGGGAGTCAGATGAAGAAAATGCGCGGCTATCGTGTCTTAGGTTAATGAGATAGAAGAGTATGGGCTGGAAAAATACCTATCATAAAATCCAATGAATATGGTAGATCCTTGTATGTTGTTCATATTGAAAAAGAACTTGGGCTGGAAGGGTTCTTTATTTAAAATTGTGGTCACAAGCATGTGCACCATGGAGAAACAAATCAGGGAAATGCATGCGAATGTATTGAAGGACATCAAGGTGGTGAACCCGTTGGGTATCCTCCAGTTTGAAGAGGGAAACATGCATGTTGACGTCATGATCAAAATATTTGAAGATACTATGAATTTTATAAGGGGAAATGAGGAACCAACAACTTAGGACTTCACCAAGATAACAAATGTAGAATCCATGTTGTACCTGAATAGAGGGTAGTTACCCAGGCAGTAGAAGAAAATCCAGGAGCTTAAGTGGGAAAATAATGCATGTTGAGTAAAGTTGAGTGGTTTTAAGGGTCTACATTCTCATCTAACTCAAGAGCTATTGAGCACTTTTAGGAGCTAGAAGCTGGTTCGTGATGCCACATCTGAGGAAAAGTAGCTGGAAATGTGAAATGATCTTATGTTTTAATTTATTTTGATTAAGGGACAACTATCCTTAAACTGTTTCTTTATTTAGTTACTAGTTTGTAACTATTTCTTTATTGATCTGAGAGGCCGAGTTTTTAGGGAGGCCTCTCGGATTGCAAAACTATATATGCTGGAGCATAGAATGTTTGAAGGGTTAGAATTTTTAGAATTAGACTTTGTTTAGAAGCTTTTTCAGTGTTGTTTTGGCTTTTCTATTTTGAAAGTGTTAAGTTTTTAGGATATCTGCAAATGTAATTGCACTTTATGTTGTATGTGTTTTCCAAATGCAACAATCTCTCTTTCATTTATATTGGGAATGAGGATAGGAGAGACATGTCCCTTCATGAGACATGTATATTCATTATTATTTATCAGAAAGGACAAGTCTCTTCCCATTAATTATAAATTAATCAATCTTATAATGTTTCATCAATCAATTATTAATTAAGAATAATTTAATAATTTAAAATTAAATATTAAATTTCATATGATTAATAATAATATAACATATATATTCTATAATTATTAATCAACATATATTATATGTATTCTAATGATCATACGACTGAAGCTACAAACATTAACACTCCCTCTTAGCTAGGGAGGATGATCAAACAAAATGAGTAGTGGTCTTCCATGTCAACACTTATGAACCTTACCATAGCTACACAAAATATCAACACTCCCTCTTAGTTAGGGAAGATAAAATTCATCAAAATACAAGAGAAACACAACGGTAATTGTAAAATTTTATTTTGACATCACATTACTGTGATGTCAGAGATATGGACTGACTAGGAATATCAAGTCTCATGATATTCACCATAATTCATAGATTTACAAATATTATCTCATGATATTGGGAGTATTTGTCATAGAATATTAAGTCGCATGATATTCTCTAAATACTCAGAGTAATGGCCTACCAACATCAAGTCACATGATGTCCACCAAGTACTCAAAAGTTTACAAAGATATCATCTCATGATATCGGGAGCATTGGCCTGCAGAATATCAAGTCACATGATATTCACCAAGTGATCAGAGTAATGGACTACCAACATCAAGTCAACATGATGTCCACCAAGTACTCAAAATTTTACAAAGATATCATATCATGATATCGAGAGCATTGGCCTACAGGATATCAAGTCGCATGATATTCACCAAGTGCTCAGAGTAATGGCCTACCAACATCAAGTCAACATGATGTCCACCAAGTACTCAAAAAAATGTCCATAGGTAATGTGTACTTACCATAAGAATATTCACATCTTCTATCATGATCTATTTCAGCCATCAAAAGATGTCTGTCACAATAGAAGGTCAAGTTATTGTAAGATCGTCACCTTCCAATAAATTTTACAAATACAAGTGATAATCATTTGGAAGTCGTCACTTCCTCAAGATGTACACAGGCCCAAAAGGCATTCATGGTTCCTAGTCCTCTAAGTGTTATAGTTTCTTGATCACTGGAGAATCCATCTCAATATGGTCTACTCCCCCTGAATCAATACAACCAAGATTATCAAAAGTTGATTGAACCATGTCCTTTATCTGCTCCTTCTAAAGTTCAAGTTCTTGTATCAACCTCTTTTCCTCTTTTAAAATGTCAGACTCCCTCTGCATCTGGTCTCAATCATCAATTCATTTGAAAGTATCAAGTTCTTTTCTCCCTTGAATGCAATTTTCTTGTGCTTCCATCCTGAAGATGTGTGGAAATACCAAAGATAGAAGCATACATGATTTTTCTAGCCAATATTATAGCATAAATTTAAAACTCAATAATTCATGTGCATTAATAAAACATGAAATACTTATCTTAAGTTTCAAATATCTCCTTTTGTAAGGTGAGCCCATATAGGAAATATCAACTCTCATCAAAATTTGAAGTTGTTTGCGGCGGACATGCTGCAAGAGATCATAATGTTGTTCGTTCTAGGCATGTCGACGACCTTTATGCAGAGCGAAAGCCTAGAGTGGATGATTACCATTTTCTCACTCTCCACTAAGGATGGTTCAAATGGAAATGTAACATCGGTTATTATTCCCCCCACAATGTACAATTTCCACTCTTATATCATTGAACAATACTCATATCTTCTTATGAAATGTCTTTATTTATCCAAGATAGGTAACACTATATAGTTGATGCTTGACCACGATCACAACAAATTAATATATCTCTTTAATGAAAGCCACTTTCAGGAATTTCACATATACCCATAAACAGTCTTCCATACCTTTTGAACCCCATTATATCTTTGCAATCTCTCTGGTGGGATTCTCCCAAATTAGGTTTCCACTGACATATCCAAAATTTAGCAAAATCCAATGGTGGATGTGAGAGATATTGTCCTTTTACCGAGTCTATATTTTCTGAAACAGTCACACATTCACCATCAACAAACTACTCTCTTTACATTTGCAGTCTGGCTCTGATACCATGTTAAGTTCTTAGGATATCTGCAAATGTAATTGCACTCTATGTTGTATGTGTTTTCCAAATGCAACAATCTCTCTTTCATTTATATTGGGAATGAGGATAAGAGAGACATGTCCCTTCATGAGACATGTCTATTCATTATTATTTATCAGAAAGGACACGTCTCTTCCCATTAATTATAAATTAATCAATCTTATAATGTTTCATCAATCAATTATTAATTAAGAATAATTTAATATTAAATATTAAATTTCATATGATTAATAATAATATAACATATATATTATATTATTATTAATCAACATATATTATATGTATTCTAATGATCATACGTCTGAAGCTACAAACATTAACAGAAAGGAATTAAATGGGAAGATGCAGTGATCTACATTTGTCTTAGAATTTGTTATGTACAAGTATAAATACTTTAATACAAGGCTCGGTTTAAATCTTTGAATTTGAACATATGATGTATTGATTACTTTGTGAATTGGTATATCTCTTGCTATGTTATTTGTTAATGCATGGTGATTGCCAATCTTTTCAGATAATTCTTGTTTTTAGTCTCATAGGAAGTTAATTTCAGATAATTGAAGGAACTTTGCTTTCCTTTAACTTTAAATTTTATATTTGTAATTTCTGGAAAATACCTCGATACCTAGGAGTATTTGAGATATCCTTGCGTACTTTCCAGTTAAAAGAACATTTGTTTGTGTTTATTTTAGAAATTCATTGAATATTTATGAGAGGGAGTTGTACCTCACAAAATTAAGAGGGAAGAAATTATCTCATGCTTACCCAACTGTTGTAGAATTGTTTGTCTTCAAAGAGGTATAGGGTCAATACAAAGTTTAATTGAAGTGGAGACAAATATGTTGGCCAACATATTTTTTGAGACTCTACTGGGGAGTTTGTTATCGAGAATACCAGTATGCAATTTTATTTTTTGTGAATGATTAAGTCATGGTGTTGCTTTCTATTTTAATACCCAGCCAAGAAGAAGTTCCTCTAGTTCTGCAATTAGACCTGCATTTCTTAGATACTCAGGAGGATATCATTGTTGATCTTAACTCTTTTTCCTGGAGGTCAAGAGAAAATAATCAGTAATACCAAGAAATCTATCTTGTTATAGAAGAAGAAGAAGAGGAAATTGGAGAGTGGCTAAGGGGAGTCCCTATTGCTTAAGAGGATGTTGTAGATATAGGAGCTCAAGGCCCTTAAAAGAAGAAATTGTTGAACGCCTGAGAAGCGTACCTGAGGTTCAAGAGGTAGTTGTGGTGGATAAACTCGCTTACACCCCTGCAAGAAACTGAGATTTATTTTGGATATCAAAGATGGATGAGAAAAGATACAGTAGAGGTGATCAGAGCAAAGGGTTGATTGATGAAGATTTTGAAGCTTTGAGAAATATGATTTTTTCTCCGATTGTAATACTCCCAAGAAAAAGAAAACCCAAACATGTAGTAGACCTTCCTCACCCCCTGCTAGTCCCACTGTATCACCAATTTTTCAAGCTGTGATTCCTCCAGGTGTTGTGATACCCTCAGTTTTCAATAGTGAACCTTTAAAATATAAATACCCACTTATGGCCGCTAACCAGTCGTGGGGTCAAAATATAGGCCCTTTGAACCTAGGGTTCAATCCTCCTGACGCTCTACCCAAGGGCGCTAACCAAGTCTTACCCAAGTTCAATGGAGATGGTAAGACGACTATAGAGGATCATCTTAACGCTTTTCATACAACATGTCGCATTACCAGCATCAATACTTAGGAGATAGTGGTCAATATTTTTGTGAGAACCTTGACTGATGATGTAGCTGATTGGTTCAATCACTTGCCTCATGGCTCAATTACCCGCTGGAATGATATGAAGGATTCTTTTGAGGCAAGGTTCAAAAATCCTGATAATGAAATCTCACTATTGGTTTAGCTAAACCAACTAAAAAAGGAGATACATGAGCCTATGCGGGAATTCATAGCCAAGTTCAATATTATATTGCAAAGAATCCCTATGAATTTTGCACCCAGCAATGAAAACAAGAAGATATTCTTTCTCAATGCGGTACCACCTGATATAAGATTTCATCTATTGAAAGATGGAGTAGCTGATTTGAACATTGCAAAAAGAAAAGATATTCAGCTTGAAGATACATTCATAACAACAGGAAAATGAAAGAGGGAAGTCTAATCCTCAGGTGCCTCCTCGTCTACTCCAACATATCCTCTGATGCAGAGGTTGATGAATTACATGGAAATAATTAAGAGGGAGAAAAATATGGTTAGTTCTCCGTATCAATATCCTTACCAAGATGTCAGCCACAAGAAATTTATCCAATCGCATGGGAAGACTCCTCTCCTGATAGGTTCACAGCCAAGGTTGCAGATTGAACCCACACCTAAAGAGACCATTTGTTTATTTCATTTGACAACGGATCATGATGGTGAAACATGTCCTGACTGGCTAAGGTGTCTTCAGATGAATGAAACCAAAGACACCATTGGGGTAGAAGAATATCATGAAGAAAAGACTCTGTCTAACAATGGGAAATCTGGCTCTTTTTATCTAGAGTATGAGTCTGAATCTGAAAGGGGCAAGAATATCCTGGCGACTCTACAAGATCCTTCATGCCTATTCCTTAAAAGAAATCAAAGGAACTAGAAGTTCACTTCTAGCACTCTTACATCTGATTCTTATCCAAAAGGGAAAGAAATTGGAAGTGGTGATACCTCCTCAAATCCAAAAAGCCCAGGAATAAAAATCCTTCAAAGAGGTAACATAGCTCCTTCCCCTCCTGCTTTTGATTTTGTCAAATTTTGCAAAAAAACCTCTATTTCCATCTCCTCAGGATATTGAAAAATTGGTTAGATATGTTAAAGGAGAATCAAGCTCAAATGCCCAATCAAATAAACCCCTTATAGGAGAAATAACCATAGTTGAAGGGACTCCTATTTTTATATCCGAAGATACCCCACAGACACCTGAGGATCCCCTTCATGTCAATTCTATAGAAAATGAAATAGAGGAGGAGAAGCCTAATCCTTTCTACATCTCTTTGATGTTGAATGGAAAGAAACTTAGCAATTGTATCATTGATTTTGGTGCATCCGATTGTTAGTAATAATTGAGATGGAGGTGAATCAGTGGCCTCAAAAATTAATCCTTAAATTAGCCCTTTAAAACTTATTACCACTTTTGAGCCTCTAGTTATATTTAGTCCTACAAGATGAATGCCTTGAAATACTTTTAACAAATTACTACTTGTTGGAATGATTTGTAAAACCTTCTTTTGTATGTTTACCGATAAGGAGTCTTTCCATTTACCAAAACACAGTAAATAATTAGTGTATACTGATCAATCCAAAATAACTTAAGTGAAATGCAAAACAGTAAAGTAATGAAACATAAACACATAACACATGGATTTTTAACGTAGAAACACTGTTAAGGGAAAAACCACTGGGACCAGTACCCCAAATTTTTACTCTTCTAAAGTGAGCTTGGTTAAGAGCCAACCCTAATAAAGGTTACAAACACACTGTTAGGTGTGACCTTGTTAGAGGATTTAAAAGATAGTTTGTCACTTAGTATCTGGTATCTAATGCTACCATCCTTGATCAAACACTCACTTGGCCTGTCAATAGGTATCAGGCATTTCCAATGCTACTTTGTATGATCAAAATTTTTGATACTCCTTGGGATGCATCTCAATTACAAAAGAATTTTAAGTCCTACTCGGTTAAGAGACTTGATGCTTCAATGGTTAAACTGAAATAGTAAATTGATCTATTCACACATACAACTTGAATTGTAGATTTTTAGATCTATTATAAGTGCATTACGTCTCTAATCAATGTAATCAATTCAATACCTTTTCTCCACACTATTCTACTATGTAATGTTGTTTCACTATTCGTTGGTGTTTGTAGAATCTAGCTCTTTCCTCAGTGTGTTGATCAGGTCTGAATGAAGACTTTCTTCTACTTCAGAATCTCTTCAACATCTATTCTCCTTTCACTCCCCTTCACCACTTTTTTGTAATGAGTTAGGTTGTCTTTTTATAGACATGATTCACCATATCTTGGCTTTCTTGATCTTGGCATGATCCATAATTCTCGCCAATTAGATTTAAAGAAAAACTCCAGTTTTATCTTGTAGAGACATTCTTGCTAACTGGACAAAGCAACTTTAAATCCTCTACTTATCTCTGGCTTTATCTTGTCGAATAAAACAATGATAAGTATCAGTTAAGTCTATTTTTAGCTCTTGACAGCTAAGCATTTTTTCATTTATGAACTCTCTGTTCTGTCGGTCAATACTTTAGTTAGTCATCGGTGATAATTGACTGTTCCGTCGGTGTGACTTCAGTTGTCTTTGGGATCTCCATCCGTCAGGTAACATTGTAATTATGTCTGTCAGGTTACTCTATGTTTTTCTCGTTGGGCAACACTGTGTCTTTACTCATTGGTAATTCTATGCATTTTCTCATCGGGTAACACTGTTGTGTGTGTAAATGGGTACTTGTTGAAAATGACACAAACACTCAATAGGTCATTGCATTAGCTCAAATGGTTAGTTAAAATGTTAGAAACCACTAATATCGGCCGATTGCCTTCTAACTAGAAAGAGTATGATAAGTTGCATATTTAGCCCTCAGAATATGCTCAAAATCAGTGACCAATACTATCCTAGCATTTAGGATTTGATTAGAATTTAAACTAAAAATGAGAAAAAGCATACAATCTAGCTTTAAAACATGAAATGAAAACTAAGAACTAGCATGAGATAATAGATGAAATGTAAGTCTAGAGTGAAGCTAACAGC
>MU224419.1:1825029-1837441 GCA_018584345.1 Thuja plicata
TGGTCGAAATTGATTTGAATTGTATGGCTATAATAGTTAATATAAATCAGTGATAAAAATCACCTAGGATATTAAATTGATTAAAAGAATTATGCCAAGCAGTAACAGGGTTTTTTGGACATAAATCGAGGGTATGATCACACTTAGGGCAAATAGGGTCCATAGTTGCGATAGACCAAATTCAGGTGGTTACAACTGTGACTTTGCTCTTTTACTCCGTCCGTTGGTGTGCACTTCGTCGGTGTATACATTCACTTTGTGAATACTTGACTTATATGCATTACTGATAGAATAGTGTTTGATTCATCGATTCTTTGAAGTCTTTGGCAGTATGTCCATGACCATAGAGATTATATCAAGTTGACATCAATGACAATACAATACATTAACTGATTTAATTTCTTGGATGATCGTCAAATTAACATCTTCAAACATTCAATCAGTTATAGTTCATCAATCTCTCCCTTTGGCATTGATGGAAACACACTACATTATCACACTATATTATTACTAATACAATATGAAATATAACAGTTGAAGTTCATCAAACTACCAATCTTATGTACTATAACTGATACAAATATTTGGTCCTCGATAATTCATAAAACTTAGATTTGATTCTTGCATCTTTCTCTCTGTCTTCAAACCCTTTACTAGATAGATGTAGAATCTTTCTTTCTCTGATGTGATGTGTTCTTCTCCTCTATCAAACTCTCTCCCTTTGACTATTCTCTTTTCTTTGATGTCTCTGTTAGTAATTCTCTCCCTTTCTTATTACATTTCTCCCTCTAGATAATGTGATGGATATAATCTCTCCTTATATAATATCTCCCTTATATAATCTCTCCCATGGATATAATCTCTCCCTGATGTGATAATGGATATAATCGCTCGCTTTGACAGCAATGCCAAACAAATATTTTTGATAGTAATGCCAAACAAATCCTTTCTATCCATAATATACTCATTGAATTTCCCAATCCATCAGCAATACAATAACTCTGGTGCTCAGAGTAGATAAAAACCTTGTTGTGTATAGATTTATCTTTGAAGTCCATCTCTTTTCTTGCATCAACATGAATGATATTTGGATAATATGTAGGTTGATGCAGCCTTCTAGTCATTTTACTGACCAGTAGACAAGGGTCTGACCCCTAGTCTTTTTCTCAAGTACTCAAATGCATCCTTGGCAAGTAGCTTGGTGAAGATATAAGATAATTGTTCCTTTGATTGAACATACTCAAGTATCACCTACTTTTCTTGAACTTGTTCTCTCAAATAATGATACTTGATGGCAATATGCTTTATCTTGGCATGCATAACTAGATTCTTGGAAATGTTTATTGCACTGGTATTGTCACAATAGATAATTACTGGTTCAAGAATTTTTATATGCATACCTTCCAATAACTATTTGATCCATGCAATATTTGAGAAGTTTGCAGTAGCAACAACATACTATGCTTTTGCAGTAGACTAAGAGATGCATCCTTGCTTCTTGTTGATCCATGTGACAAGTCTATCACCCATAAAAAATTCTCCTCCAGTTAAGATTTTCTGGTGATCAATATTTCTAGCCCAATCAGCGTCGGTAAAGACCTTAAGTTAAAATTTGCCTTCTCTTCTATACCATAAGCCATATTCCTTGGTATTCTTTAGATATCTTAGAATTCTTTTCACAACAGTCATATGTGATTCCCTGGGATTAGCATAAAATCTTGCAAATATTCCTACTGCATGTGCAATATCTAGTCTAGCATGTACAACATACATGAGTTTTCCAATCATTGATCTGTATAAAGTTTGATTTACCTCTGATGACTTGTCCTCCTTTGTCGGCTTACATCCAGTTTCCATCGATGTTCCAACTGGTTTGGAATCTTCCATGTTGAATATTTTCACCACTTCCTTGATGTATTTGGATTGTACAATGAAAATACCTTCATCTTGTTGCATGATCTATAGACCAAGAAAGAACTTGATCTCTCCAAACATAGACACCTCAAACTCTTTTCTCATTTCATTTTCAAATGATTTGCATAGCATATCGTTGCCTCCAAATATGATATCATCAACAAATATCTCAGCAATCAAAATGTTAGCATCAATATCTTCCTTCAAATAAAGATTATTGTTTTTGCTAGTTCTTAAAAATCCAATACTTATGAGATAGGAATGAAGTCTTTCATACTAGGCTCATGGTGCTTGTTTCAATCCATACAAGGCTTTGTGTAGTCTACATACCATGTCCCTCTTTTCTGGATCAACAAACCCTTCTGGTTGCTCAATGTATACCTCTTCTTCAAGTATTCCATCTAGGAATGCAGACTTGACATCCATTTGATATACCTTGAATCCTTTACATGCAGCATAATCAAGTAATATTCTCACTCGTTATAGCCTAGAAATGAGTGCAAAGGTCTCTCCATAGTCAACCCCTTCTTCTTGTGCATACCTCTTGCATACTAGTCTTACTTTATTTCTGGTGACTTCTCCATTCTCATTCAGTTTATTCTTGAATATCCACTTTTTACCGATGACATTCTTGTCATCTGGTCTCGGTACAAGTGTCCATGTATTTTTTTTCTCAATCTACTCAATTTCCTCATTCATAGCACTAATCCATTCATTATTATCAAGTGCAACATTGATGGATTTTGGTTCAAAATCACAAATAAGACATCTGTATTTAGAGACTTACTTCTAGTTCTCATACCAGCCTTCTTATCTCCAATGATCTGGATCTTTGGATGGTTCCTTCTCACATATCTTGAAAGTACAAGTTTAGATCTTTGTCTTTCATCTTGATCATCATTGTGTCCTTCATTCTGATCTCCATCACTTGGTACATCATCATGAACAATATCCTGATTGTCAGTATTTGCAGCCTGATGCTCGGGTGCAATGATGTGTTGCTCAGGAGCTCTACATTGTTGGTCAGTTAGAGTGTCAGGTTCTTCATTGTAAACAAACCTATTGTAGTCCTCTATTTTTTTTGTGCTTTCCTTTTCATTCTTCTCTACAAATTCATCTATCTTTACATTTGCACTTTCAACAATTTTGATAGAGGCTTTATTGAGACATTTATAAGCCTTGCTCTTGGTGGAATACCCTAGAAAGATTCCTTCATCACTCTTGGATTCAAGTTTTCCATTTCTATCATATTTTAAGATATAACATTGACTACCAAAATTTTTGAAGTAACTTACATTGGGTGTGTATCTATACCATAGCTCATAAGGTGTCTTCTTGGTTTCTTTCTTCAATTGTACTCTATTCAATGTGTAAATAGTAGTACTAAAAGCTTCCCTCCATAAGATTTGGGTGATTCCTTTCTCTATCATCAGTGTCTTTGCACAATCAACAATGGATCTATTCCTTCTTTCAGCAATTCCATTTTGTTGTGGTGTTCTTGGTGCAAAGACCTGTCTTTTAATTCCATGCTCATTACAAAAGTTAGTGAATTTATCTGAAATAAATTCCCCTCCTCTATCTAATCTTAAGCATTTCAATTCTTTACCACTTTGTTTCTCTACCATTGCTTTGTACCATTTAAACATCTTGAATGCTTCAGATTTATCTTTTAGAAACATAACTGTCATCATTCTAGAGTAATCATCAACAAAGAGAATAAAATGTCTATCACAATAATAACCCTTTTCCCCCATGGGTTCACATAGATCGGTATGGACTAATTCTAGAATGGCATCAGATGTATGGGTTTTTCTTTTGAAACTAGACTTTGTTATCTTACTTTTTTGACAATTTTTGCACGTGATATTGTCTAGCTCAATCGTCATCGGTAAGCCTCTTACATTTATTTTTCTGCTTATCTTTATCATGTTGTCAAAGTTCACATGACACAATATTTTGTGCCACAACCATATATCTTTGTTTCTAGCCATTAAGCAAGTGGTGTCAGTATCATTCAGATAGAATAAGTTACCTTTTGTCTGCTCACCGGTACCAATCAGACTTCCTGATTTATTGAAGATCTTTGTCTTCTTATTCTCAAATGCTACTCTATGACTCAAATTATTCAACTGAGAAACAATCAATAGATTATAATTCAATCCTTTCATCCAATAAGCATTTTCACATTTTATCAGGTTATTCAACATTATGGTTCCTTTACTTTCATCTGGACAAGGTGTGTCATTACCCATTCTTACTAAACCACCATTAAAGTATTCAAAAGTCTCAAACTTTTGTTTTTCACCGGTCATATGGTGAGTGTAGCCACTATCTATGATCCAGACATCATTTTTAATAACTTTAGATATGAGTACAGTTTCTACATACCTTTCTTCATCAACATTTGATTCATTTTTTTACTGCCACAAACACCATCTCAATGTCTTCATTAGATTCAATGTCAGTATCATCATCTTTGCATTTTTCTAGGTAATTGGCCTTCTTTCCTTTATCCTTGTAGTCTCTGATATCTCTTCTTTCTGATTGTTGGTTGCTTCTATAATCACCTATGTCATACTTATTTTCAAATGACATGTGATTACTTCTATCATCTTTTCTTCTGTTAGGACATTTTGCAGCAAATTGTCCAATCTCTTTACAATTAAAACAAACAATTGGTAATTTACCTTTGTATTTACCTTTGCCTCTCTGCATTCTTCTAACCATAAGTGCTTCAATTTCATCAATATCTTCTTCTTCACTTTCACTATCACTATCTTTTCTCATAGTGTGTTTATGACTTGATTTACTTATTCTCAAAGAAGATTTGAATGCAGACTCTATGTTTGGTAAGACACTATTATCAAAGTTATTCATCTCAAATGAAATCAGTCTTCCAATCAAACTGTCTAGAGTAACATTGCTATTTTCTATTGCTCTCATTTCTTGTATGGCAGATACTCTAATAGCATAACTAGGCAGTAAGTTTCTTAGAATTTTACTTACCACTGCATCTTCATCTAGTACACCTCCAATTCCTTGGATAGAATTGACTACCTCTTTGATTCTTGTGTTGTACTATGTGATGTTTTCACCTTCTTTCATTCTTAGATCATCAAACTTTCCTCTAAGGCTTTCTACTGTGGCTCTCAGAACATTTTTATCACCACCATGTACAAGCTTCAATTTGTCCCACATCTGCTTTGTAGTTGTGCATGCTTTGACATCTTCAAATTTAGCATCAAAAGTGAGGAAGCAAGGTCTATCATCATGCAGTTGTGCTCATGCTTCTCTCTCATTTGTTTAACTGTGGGTGCTCCTATGGGAAATACATATTCAATATCTAAGTATTGAGTAACATAGTTTCCAATACCTGATAAGTGGAGTCTTATTCTGCTTTTTCCATGATGCATAGTTGTATTTTTTCATCTTGGGCACATCTCGTCTGTTCATCTTGTGATCTTTAGCTTAGCTCTTGAAACCTTCCTTCTAACCACACAAGATCTGATACCAATTTTTAGTAATGACTGAGAGGGGCGGGGGGGGTGAATCAGTGGCCTAAAAAATTAATCCTTAAATCAACCCTTTAAAAATTATTACCAATTTTGAGCCTCTAGTTATATTCAGTCCTACAAGATGAATGCCTTGAAATAATTTTAACAAATTACTACTTGTTGGAATGCTTTGTAAAACCTTCTTCTGTATGTTTACCGATAAGCATTCTTTCTATTTACCAAAATAGAGTAAATAATTAGTGTATACCGATCAATCCATAATAACTTATGTGAAATGCAAAATAGTAAAGTAATGATGCATAAACACATAACACATGGATTTTTAAGGTGGAAACCCTGTTAAGGGAAAAACCACTCGGACCGGTACCCCACATTTTCACTCTTCTGAAGTGAGATCGATTAAGAGCCAACCCTATTAGAGGTTACAAAAAAACTTCTAGGCGTGACCTTGTTAGAGGATTTAAAAGATAATTTTTCACTTAGTATCTGGCATCTAATGCTACCATCCTTGATCAAACACTCACTTGGCCTGTCAATAGGTATCGTGCATATCCAATGCTACTTTGTATGATCAAAATTTTGATACTCCTTAGGATGTATCTCAATTACAAAAGACTTTTAAGTCCTTCTCGATTAAGACACTTGATTCTTTAATGGTTAAACTGAAACAATAAATTGATCTGTTCACACATACAACTTGAATTGCATATTTTCATATGTATTGTAAGTGCATTACGTCTCTGATCAATGGAATCAATTCAATACCTTTTCTCCACACTGTTCTTCTCTATGATGTTGTTTCACTATTCTTCTGTGTCTATAGAATCTAGCTCTTTCCTCAGCTTGTTGATCAGGTATGAATGAAGACTTTCTTCTCCTTCAGAATCTCTTCAACATCTATTCTATTTTCACTCCCCTTCAACTCTTTTTTGTAATGAATTAGGTTGTCTCTTTATATACATGATTCACTATTTCTTGGCTTTCTTGATCTTGGCATGATCTACAATTCTCGCCAATTATATTTAAATAAAAAATTTCTTGCCAACTGGACAAAGCAGCTTTAAATCCTTTACTTATCTCTGACTTTATCTTGTCAAAAAAAAAAATGATCAGTATCAGTTAACTCTATTTTTAGCTCTTAACGACTAAGCATTTTTTTGTTTCTAAACTCTCTGTTGTGTCAGTCAATACTTTAGTTAGTCATCAGTGATAACTGACTGTTCCGTCAGTGTGACTTCAATTGTCTTTGGGATCTCCGTCCATTGGGTAACACTATAATTTTGTCCCTCGGGTTACTTTGAACTTTGATCATCGGGCAACACTGTGACTTTTCTCATCAGTAATGTTGTGCATTTGCACATCGGGTAACACTGTGACTTTTTTCTTTTACTCTATCTATTGGTGTGCACTTTGTCAGTGTTTATAGTCACTTTGTGAATACTTGAATTATATGTATTACTGATAGCAAAGCCTTTGATTCATCAGTTCTTTGAAGTCTTTAGCAGTATGTCCATGACCATATAGATTATATCAAGTTGACATCAATGACAATACAATACAATAACTGATTTAATGTCTTGCATGATCATCAACTTAACATCTTCAAACATTCAATCATTTATAGTTCATCACTGATAATATAATTCCTACCCTAGTTGCTAAAGTCCTCGGCCTCACCCTAACCAAGACATTCGATCGGTGTTATTCTATGGATGGAAAGAAAGTACCATTGATGGGTCAACTCCAATATGCACAAGTTGTCCTTGCTACATGCCCAGACAAGCATTTGAAACTTACAATCCTAGTTGCAGATATTCCATCTAGCTACGATATGTTTCTTAGTAGAACCTTTTGCAAAGACATGGGAGGTGATATAAACATGGATTGGTCCGAAGCAATTATTTTAGTGGGAAAGAATAAAATAAAAATCAAGCTAGAACCAAAAAATAAGTATATGGTAGTTCCTTCAGACAATCCCAAAGCTCAAATCCTCTATGAAGAACGTCATTTCAAAAATCATGTGGTTCTGTCTAATAGTGAAACTGAACCTATCATTGATGGTTCAAAGCAAGAGGGCTTGTGGAAAATGGAGTTCAACAGTATATGTTCAAGTTCAAGATCAGGAGTAGGGGTAGGGCTATTTCCTCATGTTGGAGAATGCATCCCTTTGTCCTTTAAGATGGGTTTAAGGAATACCAATAATATGGACGAATACAAAGCATTGATATTGGGGCTGGAAGAAGCAAAGCTCAGAGGGGTTAAGAAATTGGTTTCCAAGGGTGATGCCAACTTGATTGTGAAGTAGGTAAGGGGTTAGTTTTTGGTCAATAATGAAAAACTAAGGAACTATAGAAACTTAGTGTGGGATGAACTTGAGTCCTTTGATGCCTTTTCCATAGAGTTCATGCCCTGAATTCTGAACACTAAAGAAGATTACTTAGAGGTTTTGGCCTCATTTCTATTACCACACCCAGACTTTAAAATGCAGAGTTACCAAATATAAATGATTTGTAGGCCAAAAGTGACAGATAATGTAGAGCACTAGCAGGTGTTTGATAATGATTCTCAACTCAATGATTTCTTAGGGTGTGTCGATAATTTTGCTAAGGTTTACTTCAAAGGTTCTGGAAATGAGTGCAAGGAGGTCTGCGAAGGTTTGGTACAAGATGATGGAATCATTTAGTGAAAGGGAAATAAGATTCCAAAGGGGCTGGTTTCTTTAGAACATCTTTTCTGAAGGAGGGATGAGAGTACGATCAAAGAAAAGGCATCTCATGCTCATAATTCCAAGGAGTATGATAAAATTAATATAGGTGATGAAGGTGATCCTAATTGAATTTTGATAGGTAAGACATGTTCTCAAAAGGAGAGGGTCAACCTTAATAATCTACTAACAGAATATAGATATGTTTTTCTTGGGGGTACGAAGACCTTAAGAACTTTAGAGGTGGCCAATTTAGACATCACATCCCTTTGAATCTAGGTGCCACACCTTTTCATCAAAATCTAAGGAATTAAAATCCAAAAGTATCTAAGGCTATATTGAAAGAGGTGGAGAAGATGCTACAAGCTAGGATTATCTACCCCATCCACCATTCTACCTAGATCTCTAATATAGTCCCTATGAGGAAAAAGAACGGTGAAATTAGAATCTTTGTAGATTTCCAAAATTTTAATCAAGCTAGTATGAAGGAAAATTATTTGCTACCAGTGATGGAACATGTTCTCCAGGTCATGCAGGATCAGAGGTGATGTTAATGCTGGATGGTTATTCTGGGTATAATGCTATCAGCATGGCAAAGCGGGATCAATGCAAGACAAGCTTTATAACTCCCTTGGGTAATTTTGCATACAAATAGATGCCATTTGGATTGATTAATTCCAGTGCCACATTTCAGAGGGAAATGAATTCCACCTTTGGGGATATTTTCAATAGGATAATTGTAATTTACTTGGATGACCTGAATGTTTATTCAAAAAGAAGGAATTTCCATTTGAGAGACATTGAAACAGTGCTGCAAAGGTGTAGGAGCCATGGTATATCCTTAAACCTAAAGAAGTCAATTTTTTTTTTTTAGAGGGTAAATTGTTAGGACATATCGTTTCAAGAGAAGGTGTCAAAATTGATCTTGATAGGTTCAAGGCGATTCAGCAGCTTAACTTGCCTTCCAGCAGAAGTGGCCTGAAGTCTTTCTTTGGCCAGGTGAACTTTTTAAGGGCTTTTATCCCAAAATTTTTAGAAACTACTAGACACATGGTGGACATGTTGAGCGAGAAGTTCCCTTTCAAGTGGAGTGAGGAAGGATGGAGAGCTTTTAATGACATTAAAGGTAGAAATATCCCAAGCGCCTGTGTTAACAAGTCCAATTTTCAAAAAGGACTTCGTTGTTTATTGTTATGCGTTGGAACACACTTTATCTAACATTTTGACAAAAAAGAAGAAAAGGGGCAGGAAACACCCATTTATTTTATGAGCATTCCATTGAAGAAACATGAACTCAAGTATTCTCAAATTTTGAAACACGCCTGCACCATGGTAAAAGAAGTGAAGTAGTTTAGGTACTACATATTGAACTCCTACTCTACAATGTATGTCCCAGAAATTACAGTTAAAAATTTCTTGACTCAAAAGGAGATTGGAATGAATAACATAGCAGTGTGGATAGCTAAAATCTAGGAGTATAATCTAACTACTAAGCTAAAAAATTTGGTGAGAGGATGGGGTTTGTTTAAATTGATAGCAAGAAATGGAGAACTAGTGAAAGAAGTAAATGAAGTTCCTATGGCATTGTTAGTAAGTTTGAATGACCCCTAGTTTTCAAATGTGACATACTTCCTCACCTATGGCGAATTCCCAAGACACCTGAGTCCCCGAGGAAGGCATAATATAAAATTGAAGGCATCTACATATGTGATTTCCCAAGATGTGTTATATAAAAGGGGCGTCGACGGGACTTTCCTCAGATGTGTAGATGTTGCACAATAGAGAAAGCTACTAAGGGATTTTCATGATGAAGCCTATGGAGGGAATTTTTCCTCTATCATCACGACATACAAAATTCTTCAAAACTATTTCTTCTGGTTGGGAATGTTCAAGGACATGTATCACCACGTCAAGAATTATGAAAAATGTCAATAGTTTGTTGGACGCCCGCAACTTACAGCTTTACCCCTCAAGTCGGTGGTAGTAGATGAACCCTTTAGACAATGGGAGATAGATTTTGTAGGACCCCTGAATCCTCCATCCACTATAGGGAACATGTATATTTTAATCACCACTGATTAATTCACTAAATGGGTGAAAGCAGTTCCTACTAAAAAGGCAAATTCTAAAGTTGTCTGTGATTTTCTGTTGAACCATATTTTTATCAGGTTGGGGTACCAGTCAAGGTGGTAGTAGATAAGAGATCTTGGATTTTTTTATGATCATGGAATATCCTTAGCCCACTTATCAAACTATTTCCTGTAGGTAATCGGCCAAGCAAAATCTAGCAATAAGAAACTTATAGCTATAATGAAGAAATTGTTGGGTGATAATCCTCACGATTGGTATAAGAAGTTGCACAAAGTTGTATGGGCCAATAGGACTACCCCCAAAAGAGCCATTGGCATGGCTCCTTTTGAGATGGTGCATGGGGTAGGAGCTTATGTATCCTTACCCCTAGAATTGTCTACAACCAAGCTGCAATCTGTGATCGAAGATTAGTTTTTTCACAGTTCCCTGAAGAAGCGTATCATGTACTTGAATAAGTTGGAGGAGGAGAGAAATGAATTGGTGGATAATATTACAGAGCATCAACTAAAGGTCAAGCAAATTTTTGACATGAGAGCCTGTACACATAAATTCATGGAAGGAGATGAAGTTCTGTTATGGGATAAAAGGAGGACGCCTAAGGGAACTCATGGGAAGTTTGAATCTTTATGGAAAGGCTCATTCATTATTTCAAAAGAAATTGGTTCTAATACTTTCCCTTTGTACTACTTGGATGGTATAAATATTCCCTTCACTTATAATGGGCAGGACCTCAAGTTGTTCAAGCTTTAATGTTGTCTTGAGTCCCCCTGTACATAATAGTTAGCTTTGCCCACTTTTTTTAGGTGTAGTCGCGTGTGTCACTTCTTTCCCTTCTCCCTTTTTGTTTTGAAAAACTAGTAATCTAGAGTTCTCTACATATTTGGCAACATGCAGTCCCCTAGACAGAGCCAGTGTTAGGGTCTATTTGAGTCACCATGTTAAAAGTGTCCTTGACCCTTTTCTATATTTAATCATTGTTCGGTTTCCTCCTTTTTCAAAGCTCACGTCAAAAGGTATTTCAATGTCAGATTTTTCCTTGAGTTAACTGTCGAAGCATTCCAAACTTGCTTTAGTATAGTCGGCTCCTTTTGACTAAGTGTTGGTAGCTCTTGATCCTTCATGATCCACTTTGAACCTCTTTGAACCTTGGTTCAAAGTAGTTCAAAGTGGTTCAATCAAAATATTTTTGTCTAACATTGGTAATTACAGGTGGGACCTGCACATATGTCACCATGCGATAGTGAACCACATTGAACTCCTTCAAACCTCGGTTCGAAGTAGTTCAAATAAGTTCAAAGGAGATAACAACAAACCTAAGGATTGATGTGACTGCTAATGAGACAGTGTTGGAAAGTTGACTCCCCGGGTGTATATGACTTTTTTTGTGTTGTCATTATGGCAACAAAGTCATATGAAAGTTTGACAGCAAACTATGAAGTGAAAATTGACTAAGTATAGAAGTCAGGACAGAACAGTGATTTGTAGTCAATTAGTGCACCAGTGCACATGCATAAGATCACATCAGGATATGCGTGTTTAGACTTAATTTCTATAGTATGTTTTTGTGCTTTCCCTAGACACGCATGGTTAGATATGTCAGTATGAATAAGTTACAGCAAGAACAGTGATACTAGTAGTTCAAAAAATAGAGTATGAAGCCAACGTCAATTTTTGGATCAACGTATAACATTTTATTATGTAAAGGCCAAGCACCTGTTATAGTATGTTTTTAATCATGTCTTAATTACTATTGTAAATATGTTTAATCCAATTTGTTTGGAAGCGTTGTGAATATTGTTTTTGGGCTGACTAAGGTCTTGTTTATGGTCGCGTCTATTTCGGCATGAAAAAACACACACACAGACATATATATATATATATATATATATATATATATATATATAACATGCAAAGTTGTATTAGATAGTGTTGTTGAATATGCAGAGTAGAGATATAGAAGAATAGTATAAGATGTCAGAATGAGATAAAGCTCTTCAATAGTATAAGAGCATCAGCGCATAACTAGAATTGATCAGACAATTATGTCACATACAACAGTTCACTTTTGGATATAGTGTATATCTATTATCAAGGAGGTTGTATCCTTCATCCTACTAAGAAGTGAGCTTCTTGGACAGTGAGTCCTCACCCAAAATAGGGTTATTTTAAAAAGAGTCCTAACAGGGTT
>MU224419.1:1841833-1853144 GCA_018584345.1 Thuja plicata
TATATATATGTACATATATATATATATGTACATATATATATATATGTACATATATATATATATATATATATGTACATATATATATATGTACATATATATATATATGTACATATATATATATATTGCAAGAAGGAAATAGTTGGAGACAACAACATAGCAACCCTTATGGCTTCAATGATGAAACCAGACTATTCATTCAAGGATGAATACGTGCATCTCATTGATAACCCTATCTTTGAGTATTCTAATGCGCACAAATTTTACGAGCTAGAATGGGTGAAAATCCTGTTGAGAAGAATACATGATGATCTCTATTGGAATGGTGAAGTTCCCATCCATATTACTGTAGACCTGATTCATGACATGACTAGACTTCCTAAGACAAGACTAGTTCTTCCAACTGGTAAACATGTGAAAAAGCAGGTTGAACAAGCATGTTTATCCAGAAGTGATAGGCGCAGTATGACAGTTGATCCCATTAAGGAAGATGTCATAAAAAATGGTCACCATGATACTAGGTTACAAATTTTAGCATGCAAGCAGACTAAATAGTGTATCTGCAACTACTGTCTTAGCAACAGTAAAGATGGTGAAAGATAATACTCAGTATAATCTATTTGAGATATTGCGCTCTCAATTGATTGACAATATTCAAGCTATTAAACATGATAAGAGCAAGATATTCAGGTTTGGGTCATTGATCATCTATCTCTACTTTCACATAGTAGGTAAAGTTGCCAATCTTTACCTAGACAAGAGTAAACCTACTATGTCTCAGATATCACTCAAGGCTACATCAGAGAGAAGCGTGAAGGATTCTATGGACATGGATATCAAAACATTCAGGATCAAGATGTAGAAGAAGTTCAGGATACCTGAGAAGATAGTTGAGAAATACAAAGAAACCATATGCTTCATGGTGGAGACTAACTGTACTTGCATGGAGGCATTTGAGCCTAGAAAAAAATGGATTCACCCTCTCGGATATGAAGTTGAAGAACATATTTTGGAAGGTTATGCACAAGTCCTCCTATCTGCGCCCAAGGATCCCAATGAACCTATATGGGGTACTTCTAGAGAAAAGACAAATCAAGTTGATTTTGTCTTGTACAGTATAGACAACAAAAGGAAGGCATCAAGGATTACTTCAAATATCCTAAAAGTTCATGGTGTTACACAAGAAGACCTAGACAGAGCTAGGGAAGCTAAGATAGCTAAAGAACTTGAGAAAACTCCCACAGAAGTGAAAATGAAAAAGTGTGATGATATGCCTAAGAAGAAGAAGAAGAAGAAATATGATGAAGGTACATCTGCGCCATCAACCACCATTGATCTAGAATCCTCTCCACCTTTTGTACCCAGCAAGTTAACCAGAAGGAAGAAGCAAGTTCCTATAAGTCATCCATCCTCAAGGACCAAAAGGAGAAAGGTAAAGAACACTCAAGCCCCTCCTGAGGTAGGATTTAGACCTAGTCTAACAGTTTTAAAGAACAGAATTGTTAATGAAGACTAGAATCTATCAAGAATGTCTATGAAAAATACCAAGAGATAGACAAATCTAAAATTCATTCAATGATTATATCTCATATGATCAAGTTCAAAAAGTCAATATTGGAACTCAAGATAGTCATACCAAAAAAAGTATGGAACATACTTGACCTATTAAAGAGGCAAGAAATTGAAGAAGATATGAGGATAAGAAAAGAGACATTAGACAGTCTTCTCCTTGTTTGCTCACATGATGAAAAATCTATACTGTTGGATTTAGTAAAACCTCATCTCAGAACCAAAACCAGAACACTTCATATCATGAATAAAGAGTATGATCTGGTTGGAGAAGAGACTTAGAAAGCATTTGAGTAGGTATTTCTAGATAGACACATGTATCCATCAATGACGCCTACAACAAAGGCAACTCCAGTTCCTGCCAAACAAGTTACAGAACCAGTAATTCAAAATGCACCTAAGACATGTCCACGGGTTTCAGCGCCCTTAGTTTCAATAGCTTCTAATACAGCCAAAGATTCAAGAGAAACTATTATGATAGATGATATCAAGATATCCATGACTGCTTCTGACAATGACATGGACAAAGTTGAAAAAGCATTTTTCAACACTGAAGAGACAGAGCAGGTATGCACTGATAATACATCCATACAGTAAGATGAAGTTCCCTCTAGAGATTAAAATAAAGAGGAAGACAATCAATCTAATGAGCCACTAGTTATGGATATTCCTATGAAAAGTGAAAATATGGATGCTAGTCAAAATATCATATTGACTCCACCAATCAAACCATCATTATTGTCAAGCTTGACCCTTGAAGAAGTAATGTTGGATGCTTGGGAAGAAGAAGATTGATTAAAATCAGTGTGTTGGCCATGGAGAAATAAAAAGAGAAACAAGTCATTAGAAATCCTCTCTTTCTAGAAATAGTGAACATTCTAAATGACTTAGTGCCAGCAGACAAGAAAATGGCTAAGATTTAGTCTGTTGATGATGTTGACAACATCTTGACAAGTTTCAAATCACATTTCACAAGTTTAGTAGACTCTTCTACTAAAATTTTAGAATATGAGTACAAGAAGGGAAGATTAGATGAATTGACAAAGAATTTCTCCCTAGATCTAAACTCACTAAAGATTGGTCAAGCAATCTTAAAAGAACTTGCAGCTAAAGGTAGAAATGTAGCAGCAAACTGTATGGACAGAGTGAAATTCACCTCAGAGCACATCAAAAATATTGAGGAAGCTGACATCTTGGTTGATAGTGTTAGAAAAATAGTTGAAGCATCCACGCAAGACATGAACATCTGCAACAATATCTATCAAGGTCAGTTGGACAAGATTGGAAAGGCAAAGTTTGAGATCAACAAGATAAGAATCAGGCAGACTCAACTGAGAAATGCACTAGTGCCCTCTCTAGCAATCTTGAATGAAAACATCAACCACATATGATCAGGGTCCCAACATGGATTTGACCAAAATGGAAAATATTACACATGCTTTATGTGCCCATCTTCAGACCGTAGATGTATTGAAGGCATTCTAGCAACATGAAATCAAAAATCTATAGATTACTTATCCAGATGTTTATACAGAGTAAGTACTCAGGGACTTACAAATTTTGGACACCTTTTTCATTAATGTCAAAGGGGGATTAATGTATTTAAGTAATATGTGTATTAATGGGGAGTAGTGTATGTATATGTTAAAGGGTACAATGATATACATTTTTTTTGTGTTAATCAATTTTGAGTAACTTGGCCACATTCCTTTGTTGCCATTAATGAAAAAGGGAGAGATTTTTGGCAAGTTAACTCCAAGGGTGTATGTGACTTGTTTTGTGTTTTCATTATGGCAACAAAGTCATATGAAATTTTGACAACAAACTATGAAGTGAAAATTGACTAAGTATAGAAGTCAGGAAAGAACAGTAATTTACAGTTGATCAGTGCACCAACGCTCATGGTTACAATCACATTAGGATATACACATTTAGAATTAAGTTATATGGTATGTTTTTGTTCTTTCCCTATACACACATGGTCAGATATGTCAATACAGATAAGTTACAACAAGAACAATGATACTAGCAATTCAGAAAATAGAGTATGAAGCTGACTTCAGTTTTTGATTAGCGTATAATATTTTATAATGTAAAGGCCAAGCGCCTATTATAGTATGTTTGTAATCATGTCTTAATTACTATTGTAAACAAACTTAAGCCAATTTGTTTGGAAGCATTGTGAATATTATTTTTGGGCCGACTAAGGTCTTGTTTATGGTTGCATCTATTCTAGCATGAACATATATATATATATATGTGTGTGTGTATGTATATAAATATAAATATATATATGTATATATATATATATATATAACATGTAAAGTTTTATTAGATAGTGTCATCGAATATGTAGAGCAGAGATATAGAAGAATAGTATAAGATGTCAGAATGAGATAAAGCTCTTCAAGAGTATAATAGCATCAACACATAACTAGAACTGATCAGACAATTGTGTCACATATAGCAGTTCACTTTTGGATATAGTGTATATCTATTATCAAGGAGGTTGTAGCCTTCATCCTACTGAGCAGTGAGCTTCTTGGATAGTGAGTCCTCACCCCTAATAGGGTTATTTGTAAAATAATCCTAACATGGTCAGACCCTTAACCAGGTCATTGTACTTGCATTTTAAAGACTACTCCTAACAGGGCAAAGGAACTTTAACAGGTTCATTATACTAGTACAATATTTGTGGGTACTAATTCCCACCAGGGTTTTCCTCTGATCAAGGTTTCCCAGTAATCATATCATGTTTTATGTGTTCTTATGTTAAGCTTCAATTGATATACATTTGGTTTATGTTTAAAGTTGCTAAAATATAATAAATAGACAAACACTAATTCACCACCCCCCTCTCAGTGTTTCTAACAGACAGATGATGTGTCATGTCAGTGAAGCAATCATCAAGATAATGGTATGGTCAGCCTTGAGGAGATGGTGACCACAAGAGAAATCTAAGCTGGAAATATGAATTAATGTGGATTTTATGCTAGCACGAGTGAAGTAGTGGCATTAAATGCAAAATAATGATGACTTAGCCAGTTTTACAAATCGAAGAAACAACTAGGTGTCACATCGTCATATTCATTCTACTCTAGACTTCATGCCATAATTTATATCCATCCTTTTAGCCATACTCTGCAGTATGAAAATTCTTTAAAGTATGTTATTCTGCTTATTTCTTTTCAAAGAAAGATTGTGGAGTCTCGACTGCAGAAGACAGAAATTTTTTCCCTAAGTCAAAAAAACACAGGTAAATTCTTAAAAGCCTCCCTTTATTTCTTGTTTTCTACATGATAGTGTGATTTCAAAGGATTGCAGTTCTTTTTATTTATTTTGGGGAAGAAAGATGAAGTCCAGCATGCATTTCTTCAAAAATACCATGAATTTAGAGTATCGCGCCCTGGTGATCACATACACTGATTTGTTAGGGGTTGAAGTAGAGAGAATGGTTGAAAGTTTGAAGGATTCTATAGTGAAAGAGTATACTTTAGAGATCATTTCCAATGGGTTGCTTCTATTGATGACAATTATTTAATTGTTTATTGTCATTGATGTTTACACAAATATAGTGATGTTTCACAAATGTCTATACCTAAACCAAGCACAGTTAGTGTATGCCAAGTTCTCTTAGACATTAAAGAAGACCAAAGTGATTTTCAGTTCTAACTGAGTTCACTTGGGTATTACAGTAATGGTCAGGCATTGAAGGATTACAGTGTTAACCGAGTTATGCTTTTAGTGTCAGCCGACCAACAACAATTTATATTTTATGTTTAATTGGTTATTTATAGCCGACGGAGTTCAGTTTTATTATTTATTTGGAAGGTTATTCAAGCCGACTTGACAAGGCTTGTCATATATATATATATAAGGTGAAGTTTGGATTGAATGAGTGTAAGATGTAATAAGTACAAGAGTTTTTGATATGAAGTGTGGAGGCAAAATCAGATGGGATTTTGATTAAGGATAGAACAGACAAAGCTACAATAAAATATTTGATCAGTAAGGATCTAGTTTTAAAACTAGAGTAGAGATCTGAATCAGAAAAGATAGTTGCTTCGACAAACATGTCAATCCATTTTTACTCTTTAACAATTGTAGCAGTGATCAAAATGTCTTTATAGAGTAGACTTAACATTCTTTCATAAATCCTCTCACAAGGTGACATTTCTAAATTGAAGTGTTTGAAGACCTCTAACAAGGCCACTCCTTATAGGGTTATTAAATCCTCTAGCAGGGTCACACCTAACAGTGTGTATTTTAACCTTTAACAGGGTTGGCTCCTAACAGGGATCACTTCAAAAGAGTTAAAAATAGTAACAAGTTGCAATTGGTGGTTTTCCCAAATTGGGTTTCCATGTTAAATCTTGGTGTCATCTATGCACATGTTATTTTTTTTATGCTTTATGTTTCTACACTTAATCACTAAGGAATAATCATAGTTTATATCTTAAAGTTTTCTTTGTTAACCAAGTAACAGGAGAATATCTTTGTTGACATATTAAGAGTGATACGTTTGATTAAGACATCTAAGGGACTTGGATTTTTTTTTGTGGTAACTGATTCACCCATCCCCTCTCAGTTACTCAACTCATTTTCAACAATTGGTAGCAGATCATTTGGTGCTTATAGGGAAGGTTTCAAGGCCTAAGCTAAAGATCAGAGATGTCTTACAGAAGGGAGGTCCCCAAGCTTAACAAAGAAAACCTTGCCACATGGAAAGACTTGACAAGGCTACATCTATCTACTATTGGTGATACTAATTTGCAATTCTTGGATCACAAGTATGTGGAACCATCAAGACCTGTGTTTGTGGATCAAATGGTGGACATGAAGAATCATAACATAATGATGCTTGATATCTTCTTCACTCAACTATTCTGAATTTGATGAAGTCAAGGACTACCCTACTGCCTATCATATGTGGAAGAAACTACATGGTATACATGGAGGAGATGACAATGTAAAGAAAGCCAAAGCAGAAATTCTCAGAGGTCAGTTTGATGAGATAAAAATGAAAGAAGGAGAAGACATTACAAAATACAATGAAAGAATCAAGAAAAGTGTCAGTACCATCAGAGCTACCGATGGAACAATTGAAGAAAAAATAGTGGTTAGTAAGGTATTGAGAAATTTACTTCCTATCTTTGCTATTAGAGTTTCAGCTATTCAAGAGATGAGGTGTATTAATGATATAAATCTAGATGCATTGGTTGGAAGGCTTACAAATTTTGAGTTGGACAATTTTGACAATTATTCTCCTAATCCTTTCAATTTTGAGTTTGCATTCAAAGCTAAATTAAACCTTGGTAAGATGGATAGAAACTCAAAAGGAAAATAGATTGACAGTGATAGTGATGATTATTCTTATGATGAAGATCTAGAAATCATTGAAGCATTACTTGCAAAGAGATCTGCTAGAATAAAGTACAAAGGAAGAATACCATTTCTTTTCTTTTCATGTGATGAGGTTGGTAACATTGCTTCTAAGTGCCCAAACAAAGAAGACAAAGGTGAGAAAAATTTCAACAAGTAAAAAGGCAAGAAAGATTTCAAAAGTTACAAAAGCTACAAGGACAAAGGTAAGAAATCTTGTTATATTGCAAAAGATTCTGATAGTGATGAAGATGAAGATAAAATGGTTTACATTGCTATTAAGAATGAGTCAGACAATAAAGATAATGAAAAGACTACACTTTACTCTCGTATTAGAAGAAATAACACTTTGATAATTCATAGTGGTTGTTCTCACCACATGACTGGTGATAAAATTAAATTTGAAACATCTTGAGCACTATGATGGTGGCAGTGTCAGTTTTGGGAATGATGAACCCTGCTATGTAAAAGGTAAAGGTTGTATTTCTCTAATAGAAGGAATCGAATGTAATAATTCTTATTGGGTTGAAGGACTAAGGTGTAATCTACTATGTGTGGAATAGCTGAATAACATTGGTTTCAAGGTAGAATTCATGAATGGTAAGGCCAAGCTCTTGGATGGTAAAGGAAACCTAGTTGCAACTGGCAGGCAAACAAAAGGTAATTTGTTCTATCTTGATCTCACTGAAAGTTCATGTTTTATTGCACAAGTAGAAGAAAGTTGGTTATGGCATAAAAGGTTGTGTCATGTGAATTTTGATAACCTAGTCAACATAAGAAATAGCAAAAGAGTTAGAGGTATTCCTATTCTGAAGAAACCTAAATTGGCGGTATGCAAACAATGTCAAATTGGGAAGATGGGCAAAACTAGTTTCAAGAGCAAGAATTACAATATAGAAGAAGTCTTGGAGTTAGTACATACTGATTTGTGTGGACAAATTGGTACAAAAAGTCACACATGAGAGAGGTATTTCATTCTATTTGTTGATGACCATTCTAGAATGATGACTGTTATGTTTGTCAAAGAAAAATCAGAAGCTTTTCAGAAGTTTAAGTGGTACCTTGACAGAGTTGAGAAGGAAACATGAAAGAAACTTAAATGATTAAGATCTAATCTAGAGGAGGTGAATTCATTTATAATGAGTTCATTGAATTATGCAATGAAAGAGGAATCAAGAGACAAGTATCCACCCCAGGTACACCATAGAAAAATGGGATAGCAGAAAGAAGAAACAAATCTATTATGGATTGTGCAAGAGCCTTGATGATTGAAAATAATGTTGCTACCAAATACTGGAAGGAAGCCATCAACACTAGAATTCACACCTTGAGCAGAGTTCAACTGAAGAAATTTACTGAGAGGACACCTTTTGAATTATGGTATGGCTATAAACCCAATGTTCATTATTTCAAAGTATTTGGAAGTAAATGTTACATCTTGAAGGAAGCAAGAAATAGAAAATTTGATGTAAAAGGTGATGAAGGTATATTCCTAGGTTACTCTAGAAAAGGCAAAGCATATAAAATTTTGAATATTTCTACTCATAAAGTCATAGAAAGTGTACATGTAAAGATTGATGAGTTTTTAGAGAGAAGTGAAGAACATAGCAGTAGAGAGCTAGAGGACTACAAATACTTTGTGTATTACGAAACCTGATACTATACCTAAGACACATGCAATAATGATTGGAAAGCAACCGTGTCAACCACTAAATTCATCAACACAAACCTTGTTGCAACCTGTGCAACCCGAGATGCTAACTAAAGAAACTGAGTCTCAGAATGAAGAAACTGAGTCATAAACAGAGGGAACTGAGTCGCAGACAGAGGCACCCGATTCTCAGACAGAGGCGCCTGAGTCTCAGATAGTGGAACCTGAGTACCAGTTGGAAGAGAAGAATGAAATTTTTGAACATGGTGAACCAAGTGGAACAAGCCCATAATCAAAGAGGAAGGAACCTATACTTGCCAAATATATCAGAAGGCATCATGCACCTAAGCAAATAATTTGAGATCGGACAGAAGGTATAATGACAAGGAACAAACTTAAAGGTACATGTTTTCTTATTGAAATTGAACCTAGATCCATTAAATATGCATTGAATGATGAAAGTTGGATAGAATCCATGAATGAAGAGATTGAGAATATAGAAAAGAAGAAAACCTAGAATCTTGTACCTAGACTAAAAGACAAGAATGTGACTGGTACTAAGTGGGTTTTCAGAAACACGATGAATGGAAAAGGTGAAGTTTCCAGAAATAAAGCAAGACTAGTGTGTAAAGGTTATGCTCAAGAAGACGGTGTTGATTATGGAGAAACTTTTTCTCCTTTTGCAAGACTTGAAGGAGTCAGAACTCTTCTGGCATATGCTGCAGATAAAGGATTCAAGGTATACCAAATGGATGTAAAATCTGCATTCCTGAATGGAATTATGGAAGAGGAAGTCTATATTGAGAAACTTGAAGGTTTTGTTGATCCTAACAAAAGGAATATGGTTTGCAAATTGCACAAAGCCTTCTATGGACCGAAGGAATCTCCTAGAGCCTAGTATGAAAGATTGCATGGTTACTTGATAAGTATTGGATTTCAGAGAGCTAATGACAATAGTAGCTTGTATATCAAAGAAGAACCTCAAAACAAGATACTATTAGCAGAGATATTTGATGATGATATATTGTTTACTGGACATGATGATTTATGAAAAGAATTCTCTGAAACTGAGAGTAAGGAATTTGAGATGTGTATGTTTGGTGAAATCAAATTCTTTGTTGGTTTACAAGTTTATCCAATGAAGGATGGTATCTACATTACCCAGTGTAAATAAATCAAAGAGATACTGAAGAAATTTGGAATGGAATATTCCAGACTAGTTGGGACACCTATGTCTACTAGACATAAGTTGTCTAAGGATGATGAATCAAAGGAGGTAAATCAGACTACCTACAGATCCATGATTGGTAAACTTCAATATGTTGTTCACACTAGACCTGATATTGCATTAGTAGTTCATATTATTGCAAGGTTTTTAGCTAATCCTAGAGAGAATCATTTGATGGCTATCAAAAGGATTTTGAGATATCTTAAGAGTACTAAAGAGTATGGATTACAGTATAAGAAAGGAGGAAACTTTTATTTGAAGAATTTTACTGATGCTGATTGGGCAGGAAGTGTTGATGATAGGAAGAGCACCAATGGTGGAGCGTTATTTATTTGTAAGAGGTTAGTCTCATGGACTAGCAAGAAATAGAATTGCATCTCTCAGTCTACAACAGAGGTAGAGTATGTTGTAGAAGCAGTAAATTATTCAAATATCATATGGTTCAAACAGCTGTTGTCAGGTATGAAGGAGGAAATCAAAGAACTAGTTATTATCTACTATGACAACACTAGTGCTATTAACATTTCAAAGAACCCTGTGATGCATAATAAGACTAAGAATATTGAAATAAAGTATCATTTCTTGAGGGAATTGGTTCAGGACAAGGAAGTAAGGTTGAAATATGTAAATACTAAAGAACAAATTGTAGACATATTCACAAAACCTTTACCTAAGGATGCATTCATGTATCTTAGAGGAAAGCTAGGGGTGATTCCCCTAACTGAGTCTCACTAATGGATAGATTAGTGATGCATCAACCGAGCTACATAACAGATTTAACATGTTGACGCAGATTGTCAGAGCTTATTGCATATGAATCAGCACATCAGGTACACTACAATTCATTGGATAACATCTTTGGCATTGGTTTTCAAAGAGGGAGAGATTATTGATTTCATGCCAAAGAAATTATTAAGGGAGAGATTATTGATGACAAAGGGAAAAATTTTATCAGAAAGAGAGATTAATGTAAGAGGGAGAAATCTATATTTTAGTGATTGTGAAGATGGAGGGAGTTTTCTAGATGAGGATCAGAATGAAGGTAAGGACATTAATAAAATTTTATCCTTTTTATTTTTTCTCTATAATTCTTTGTATTATGACATGTTGTGTTTCTATCAATGCCAAGAGTGAGATTGTTGATGACAATTATTCAATTGTGTATTGTCATTGATGTTTACAAAAATATAGTGATGTTACACAAATGTCTATACCTAAACAGAGAACAGTCAGTGTATGCCAAATTTTCTTGGGCATTGAAGAAGACAAAGGTGATTTTTAGTTCTAACTGATTTTGCTCAGGCATTACAGTAACGGTCAGGCATTGAAGGATTACAGTGTTAACTGAGTTATGCTTTTAGTGTCAGCTGACCAACAACAGTTTACATTTTATGTTTAATTGGTTATATGCAGCCGACAGACTTAAGTTTTATTATTTATTTGGAAGGTTATTCAAGACGACTTGACAAGGCTTATCATATATA
>MU224419.1:1853266-1874850 GCA_018584345.1 Thuja plicata
ATGCAATAGACTATTTGATCAGTAAGGATCTAGTTTTAAAACCAAAATAGAGATCTGAATCAACAAAGATAGTTTCTTTGACAAATAGGTCAATCTATTGTTACTCTCTAACAATTGTAGCAGTGATCAAAATATCTTTACAGAGTAGACTTAACAGTCTTTCATAAATCCTCTCACAAGGTGAAATTTCTACATTGAAGTGTTTGAAGACCTTTAACAAGGCCACTCCTTACAGGGTGATTAAATCCTATAACAGGGTCACACCTAACAGTGTGTATTGTAACATTTAACAGGGTTGGCTCCTAACAGGGCTCACTTCATAAGAGTGAAAAATAGTAACTAGTTGCAATTGGTGGTTTTCCCAAATCGGTTTTCCATGTTAAATCTTGGTGTCATCTATGTACATATTTTTTTTTATGCTTTATGTTTCTACACTTAATCACTAAAGAATAATCATAGTTTATATCTTAGATTTTTCTTTGTTAACTGAGTAACAACAAAATATCTTTCTTGACTGAGTAACAGTGATAAGTTTTATTAAGACATCCAAGGGAATTGGATTTATTTTTGTGGTAATTGATTCACCCCTCCCCTCTTAGTTACTCAACTCATTTCCAATAGCTTCAAGCCACTTCTTTTTATCCAGTTGTAATAATCCCTGAGCTAATTCAACAGTGTATAAGTCACTATGACATCAAGTGTAAGTGTGTTGAATAATGAAGGTCAGAGTCTCTTGTCAATAACTAGAGAGAAGATAATGTTAGTTTTCAAGCTGCTTGATGTAGTTGTTTCCATCTTTACCCCAACCCAGTTGCTCACTCAGTTTCGGGAAAGAAGTGACAAGAACCATAGTAATATTTCTCTTAAGTGGACTGAGTCAAACTACAAAGGAGGGTCCAAATTGCCCAAGTTATTGACCAAAGACCATATGAAGCCCCACATCCATGGAATAATGGTTTTTTTGCATATAGTGAGGGGGTCAGAACAAGTTCTCCTTTTCAAAGATTGGATGTATCACTTCATAGAGATTGTTTTAGAAGGGAAGCAGAGTCTAGACTGGGCCGAGATAATCGCGGGTTCATTAAGAGACTGGTGCAGGGGAACCTAAATTACAAGAGAAAAAGAAGGTTAAGCATCCTTATATCATATATTAAAATATATTTGAGTCAATTGTGATGTATTTGAGTCCATGTGTAAGGATATGTGAAGCCATTTGTATGACATTGTTAATATTGTCATGTTAAGGTCTTAGTTTGGTCAAGAAGATCAAAATATGAAAGAATACCTAATAAAGGATAAAATTGATGTAAAATTTATATTAATTACATTTTAGGGGGATTCAAGTGTCCATGCAAATAATTTTAAGTTTTGAGTTAAACTAGTAAAGTTGTCATAAAAGTTGTAATGCAAAATGCATAAAATATTGTCAAAAAATGCAAGTATGTTGTAAAAGGTTAAAAGAGTGTAAGGAGATACTTCAAAAGGTGGTTGGGAAGTTATAAAACACCACTAATACTATAAAATAATTTTATTGGTTGTTACAAATAGGAAGGAGAATAGGAATACTATTTTGAATCAATTGGTGTCTTCAAAACTTGCAGTTTTGATTGGTGTTAACTATTTTGTTTTTGTGATTTCTAGGTATTGTACAGAAATTAAAGGCATGGAAATGTTGTAAAATATATAATTTATTTATATTAGGATGAATAAGTTTTCTTTTGGTTTTGGTTTGAAATGATTATTTTGAGAAATGAATAAGTTATGGCAGTTTGGTAAAATGTTTTTATTTGCAGATTTGAGACTGCTTGACCACAGTCAGATTGAAACATTTGGTACAGACAAATTTTGTAGAATAAGGACCTGTAGTAATATTCATTGGAAATATATGTGAATTAGATTTCATTTCCTTTTGGTTTGAGTCATTTTTATACATATTTGTGAAAGTTATGTTCATCTGAGTGGAAACTGGTTTTTGAAGATTGTCATTGGAGTTGCAAGAAGTGATTTGTGCTTCATGAATGATTTATGGATTGGAAAAATTAATGGCTTATATATTATGAAACTAGATGAATAAATGGTTATCTTAGAATTGGTGTGGTGTCATTTGGATTTGTTTTGAGAAAGATATGAGATGCCCTAGGCAGGGTTTGGTTTTTTAAATCAGATTTATGAAAGGAAAAATGGCTCTCGGTGTAGAGACCATAACTTATAATTTAATTACTGTATCAGGATCTAATTTATATATGTTTTATAAGGAATAATTTTGAACAATTCCACCAACATATTTGTTAAGAGGATTTAAAAATTGAAAGTTATAAATAATGGAACCAGTTATAGAAATCAGGATATGCAAATGGAGAAAGGTTGATGTTTTTGTGTTCAAACATGTTGTGTTTTACCTCATAAAATGCCTCTATAAAAAGATATTATTGAATAGATATTGAAAGGATCATAAAAGATCCTATTTATTGTTTGGGTTGTAAGATTCTTTGCATTAGAGACCAAATCAAGAAAGCACATGCAATGAAGAAAGAATTTTATATGTCCTCGTACTTGATTTATTGTCTTGCATGTACTCAAGATCTTGTAGGAATTCCCCATGAACCGTGGAGTGGGGACATAAGTATCTTTGAATATTGTCCCTTTTTGAAAAGAGACACAGTCCTAGAGGACTATAGAAGGGTTCATGATGTTTTTCTTGGAAAATTATGTTACCAGCTAGCTGGAACCCTAAGACAGAGGATTAACCCAGAGGCCAAGAAACTAGTTCAAAATTACGGCAGTTTCTAGATTTAGCTCTCGTGGTTTACATATGTTAGAATCGGGAGGATTGATGAAGAGCCCCTTAAATTTCCAAGGTTCTCCCCTGACTTCTTTATCCTAGCAGAGGTTTGCATGAAGATGTTCATGGTGATAAAAACAAATCCTCCAGAGGAAATATGAGATTCTATGTTCCTAATTGGACTTGGAGCCATGACATTCAAGAACATGATTGACGCCTCAATAATAGGTAGTAACTTGGTGAATTTCCACATAAAATTTTATGAACCAAGGAGAGGGTTCAATAACAAAGGTTTTGCAAGGCAAGTCCTTAGTTTGAGAAGCCAGTCGAAACTGAACCAGCATATTGAAGATATATGGGAAGACACTGGAGATGAAGAGGTAATTAAATAGATGGACCATTCCAAGTTTTTGGTTTCTCAGATCAAAACCCTACAATTGAAGTTCAACATAGATGGCCTAGATGAATATAATTTTGAAATTTTCAAACCTGGTTATGACAGTTCAAACACAAAGGCTTTTCTAGAGATAGACTGGATGAGAGGAGAAGAGGAGAACATAAAATTGAGGGCTATGTCCATTTTAGCATTGACAGATGTTTGGTTGAAGAAGAAAAGTTAGAGAAGAATAGAAATTACATCCCCAAAGAAGACTGCTACAAACCCTATCTTAGTTGAAGTAGAGCCTAATCCCTCTAATGCATCCCTCTTGATTACTAATGAAGGTAATATTCCTTTGTCTAAAAAGAAAACAACCTCAAGTTGACATCCTACCACACCCCAGACAAGGTTGAGAACCAGATCTTAGAGTCATGCACAAATGGCCTCTCCAGATTCTAACTTTGTTGATATTGACATTAATGATGAAGATATATCCTTCTCACCTGAACCCCATAATAAAAATCAAGAGGTATCTATCGATAAACCTGAGGTTCAACAATAGAATGTAACGCTTGCTAAAGCAGCCGATAACATGTTGGCTTCTAGCTCGGTCCCTCCTTAGTTAATAGATTCGATGAATAGAAAACATAGCTTCAAGCTTGTTTCCTTACTAGTTAAGGAGATAGTTATTAAATATGCCATCCATGCCCCAAAGGAAAAAAAAGGGTCAAGAGAAATGCAAGGTTGACCACAGACCCCACTACTTGGAAGGTGATGGCAAGACCACAACCTTTAAGAAAAAAGAAGGGATTCAGGAACCTGAGGCTGAAGATTTTGAAGTCACAAAGATGGAATTTTGTGTACTAACCAGAGATACCAGGGACCACTTATTCAAGTTTTTGGCTGACCATATGATCAACCAATCTCAAAATGATGGCAAGGAAAAACAAGAGCTTAAATAGCTCATGATCATAATGGCTGAATTTCTCTATTCGCTCAATGATGTTGGGGCACTCCCTCTGGCTCAATCTCTGCAGGAATTTGATCCCAACTCAATGGACAATAAACAATTACTGAAGCAAATGCAGAACGATAGAGCCCTAATGGAAGAAATGAAGAATTGGGTCAACACCGTCATAGAAGAAGGGAACAAGTTTATATGGGAGTTCATTGCCCCATATGTAGAAGGAGAGGCACTGCTTAGGGAAATTCAGACTTTAATCCCAGGTTGGGAGTCGAATGAAGAAAAATGTGCGACTATCATGTCTCAGGTTCATGAGATAGAAGAGTATGGGGTGGAAAAATTCCTATCATAAAATCTGATGAAGATGGTAGATCCTTGTATGTTGTTCATATTGAAAAAGAACTTGGGCTGGAAGGGTTATTTGTTTAAAACTGCGGTCTCAAGCATGTGTGCCACGGAGAAATAAATCAGGGAAATGCATGCCAATGTGTTTAAGGACATCAAGGTGGTGAACCCATCTGGTATCCTCTAGTTTGAAGAGGGAAACATGGATGTTGATGCCATGATCAAAATCTTTGAAGATACTATGAATGCTATTAGGGAAAATGAGGAACCAACTGCTCAGGACTTCATCAAGATAAAGATTGTAGAATCCATGTTGTACCTAAAAAAAGGGAAGTTACCTAGGAAGTTGGAGAAAATGTGGGAGCTTAAGTGGGAAAACAATGCATGTCGAGAAAAGATGATTGGTTTGAAGGGTCTATATTCTCATCCAAATCAAGAGCTGTTGAGCACTTTTAGGAATTGGAAGCTATTTCGTGATGCCACATCCGAGGAAAAGTAGCTGGAAATGTGCAACGATCTTATGTTTTAAGTTATTTTGATTAAGGGACAATTGTCCTTAAACTGGTGCTTTATTTAGTTACTGATTTGTAACCGTTTCTTTTCTGTTGAGCTGAGAGGCTGAGTGTTCTTGGAGGCCTTTTGGATTGCAAAACTATATATGCTAGAGCTTAGAACATTTGAAGGGTTAGAATTTTTAGAATTAGACTTAGTTTAGAAGCTTTTTCAGTGTTGTTTTAGATTTTCTATTTTGAAAGGAATTAAATGGGAAGATACAGTGATCTACACTTGTCTTAGACTTTGATCTATACAACTTGTGTGTGTGAAATAGTTCACCTGTTATCTGGGACATAACACTTCAATAGATCATTATTTTAGTGGAAAACATGGTTAGATGAGCATATGAAGCACTAAAATCAACCTATTTCTTTCTAACTAAGAAGAGTATGATAAGCAACATAACAACCTTCAGATTATGCTACTATCAGTGACATATATGACTTAGCATGAAAGATTTGAGTTAAAACAAACTATTTAATCATTACACAATGCATATTAGCTCTAGAAAGGAAGATAACAACAATGCTTAAACATGAAAAACTAAATGAAACATGAATCTATATAAATCCTAACATCATAACAATGCATTTTCAATCTAAAAGGAAGGCTTATTTGTGCTCAGAAACCCCTTCTATTTATAGAAGAAATGAGGAGAGAGAGGGGGACAAGGTTCATTAATGGAGTTGAAAAACTCATTAATGAGGTGTTAGAGAAATAAATGCCAAAGGCATTGAAGAGGCATGGGCTTAAGGAATCTCCATTAATGAGGCATTAATGAGAGCCTTTAAGAAGCATGGGAAGGGTGTAAGGCCATACTTAACAAGTTGGTCCTTAGAGGAAGTCAAGCTTGAGAACGTTGACTTTCTCAAGTGGGTTGAGTTTTTAATCACTCCTTAATGGAATGTGACAACATTAGGAGGTGGGTTAGAATGGGATTAGGATTAGAATTAGATATAGCATGGGGTGAATGGGTTGGGATAGGTTCAAAGCTAGAGTCAAAGTGGTTGAAGTGGGTTAGGTTGGGGTTTAGAGGAATATTAATGAAATGAATAAAACTTATTTAATTCATTCAAAAATAGGAATATTAATTATTTAAGCTTTTGATTTCTTTTTAATAATCAATAGGACTATAGCCAATTTAATTAAAATAATTAGGCTAGGGGAATGGGTTTTTTGCAAATGAGCAATTGATTTAGGACTTTATTTAATTCCTAGTAAATTAATCATTTTAGCCATGTTTTTGATTGATTATTTGATTTGGATAGAAGTAATTAATTTAGTGGTTTGATCATCTTAGGGGATTAAATTGATTTCAAATGAATTATGCCAAGCAGTAACAGGGTCGTTTGGACATAATTGGGGGTATGATCACACTTAGGGAAAATAGGGTCTATAGTAGGAGCAGACCAAATCTAGGTGGTTACATTTGTCCCTCTTTGAATTGATGTGTGAGAAGCGCATTGATTCAAAGAAATTTCTTGATGTTCACTTTAGAAAGTTTGAGAATTTCGCTCACGATCGAATGAAATACCTAATGAGATTAGTCTCACACTTGATTGAAATAAAATGATAGAATTGACTTTGAACTTGGTTGTCTTCCAAAGGTCAATAAAAGATCTTAAAGATGCCAATTTTGAACTTGGTTGTCATCCAAAGATTGATAATACTAATTTTGAACTTGGTTGTCATCCAAAATGTTAGCAGGAAGCTGCTAGGAGCTTAATAAGAATCTTTTAAAATGAGGAAACAAAAGATATCCAACTTATGAGAACCAAACCTTTCTATTCAACAATTCTGACTTAGTCAAGGAAACTGTCATGCCCCTAGTTATTTGATAACAAAGTCATTTTTCATCCTGTTTGGAGCAAAAATTTGATTGATGATAGTGTGATCATGCCCCCTTAGGAATGAAATCAAAGGAAAGAAATGAAATCCCTATGTTGAAATGATGTATCACTTTCATGGAACGGATAGGTTAGCATAGATTAGAAGAAGTGAAGAAATGGGGGTGTGTTTAAGAGTAAGAACACGGGAACCAAGTTAATTACGTGAAAATGTGAGTGGTGAGACTGATAAAATGATGTCAGGCCAAGATTTATGATGAAATGTGCAATTTTATAGATTTATGGAATAGATGGAGCAATTCTGCATGTTCGGGAGTTGTCACAATTCTATACCTACGTAATTTGTGTGAAAAAGTGAGCTTGTGAATTGTCTTCAATAGCATCTTGCTCAAATCTGGTTTGAATGTCTAGACTTTCCATTTAGGTATCTCCTTTTCTTTGCTCATTTTGTGCATCACAGACCAGGGATTTGACAGTGGAGATGACCTTTGCACTACTAGCGTAATGATAAATCTCACTTTGATTTTGTTCCCAATTGATCAGAAGAGGAAAAAAATGAGTTCAAATTGCCTGGGAGGAGTTTTGAAACTCCTAAATAGCTCAAAAGGCCAATATATGTCTCAAAAAGTACCATTTTACTATTCATTTTCACTTTTATCCATAGTAAATCAGAGAGATGTGTAGAGAAGATGGTGGCCCTCATTAGGAAACATTGTTTCAAGTTCATCTGTCGACATCAGTGCCCGGTGGACTATGCACCTCTGGTAAGTACCCACAAAACTACCTCATGGAGTTTGCAATTTTAATTTTCATGTATTTTTACAGTTTTTACAGCCCTTTTAATTCTGGGTTGCATCCATGATTTTGGATAGCACCCTGTCAAACCTGCGTTGCGTTCGGTCTTTCTCAGATCGCATCCTATTTTTTTGGATTTCTGAGTCGCATCCAGGATTTCCTAGATTGCATCTGGTTTTCTATATTTTGACTTGGTTTTAGTAGAAAAATCTATTTTATGTCATACCCTATCTGTTTAGGATCATAACCCGTGTTTTGGGTCGCATTCGGGATCTCCAAGATTGCACCCTGTATTCTCAATCGCATCCAATTTTTCTAGGATCACATCTAGTAAAAAGATCGTACCCTGTATATCTAGGATCGCATCTGGGATTTAGACTTAGAATTTGTGCAAATTGTGAACTATCTTGTCTCTGTGTACCTTGAATCACTTAGCTGATTACGTTTCTACATTTTTGTCATAGATAGCACATTGATTTATCTGTTATTTTTCCAAAAAATAGGGTTATTGTGAGGTAGTTTCTTTCTGAGGCACATATCTAGGACATGTACTCGCTTTGGCTGGACTTTTGTCAGCTGATGAGCAGGAGATAGTGGTTTAGTGTGGATTGCAATCCTTGATTGGTTTACTCGATATAGGGGTAAATCGGGGGCTTTTGACTGCTCTTTCTAAGAGATGGCACTCAGAGCACAACACCTTCCGCACAACACTACCTGACGCCAAGGTTACCTGATACTGCCAAGTTCAAAGCATCCTGACAAAAACTATTAATTGTTACCTGATGAAAAAAATTTTAAAGGAACATGAAGAGTAACAACAGTGCAACCCGATAGAACAACAAAGAGAGGAACCTGACAGATGAAGGGAACCTGACTATCAATTCAACAAAGGAACACCGACATACTTTCAGTTCAACCCGACGACCAAGAACCAATAGTTAGTTACATCCCACAAAAAGTGGATCCAACTTTCCACATTAGATAAATCACTGAAGTTGTATATATAGCTTCTTTATTTGTTTTTAAATCCATTATGTGTGGAGGAAGCAATGTATTTATTATTTTATTAATAAGTTTTACTAAAGATCAAGGTCAAGTTTTAAACCTTGGATCTAAGAGTTAACATTGTAATGCATGATTCTAAGATAGGTCAATTACTTGTATAAATAGATGCTTAATCTATTGTGAGCATGTTGTTGTTCAATGAAGATTGTATCCACAGAGAGCATCTAAAGACCAGACAAGAGATTTCATGTAGAAGGACACAAAAGATTCAAATTAGTTTCAAGAACAAGAACACAGGCTACTGACAAGCGGAGAAAGGTATTAATCAGTCATTTAAGGTGATATTATTTTTATGAGAGCTTTAATGGATCTGTAATCAACAATTGTAGATTGCATATAGTTAGGTCAATCATATATACTCATTCTAACAAGTGCAGTACACTTAAAAAATCCTTTCAAGAAAGGTGGACCTAATAGTCCTATTATAAATCTCTTAACCGAGTGCACACTTAAATTAGTGTTGCTAAAGCTCTTAACATAGTATATCTTAATAGGTCTCAAATTTAATACTCCTAATAGGGTAGATCATCAGAAGTGATCAATTGTAAGCCTTTACCAACTCCCTTCCATTCTGTAGATAGTGCAGTTTTTTGGGTGCCATCCCCACTGTAGTTTTTACTTTCTAACAAGAGTTTCCCATGATATCAAATCTTGTGTTATGTGTTTATTAATTTCATGAATGTTTCTATGAATGTTGCAAACAATTAAAGATTATGAATTAATACTACATGCATAAGAAAGAACAATAGTAATGGGCAGTAATATAGTAATGAATGATTACTAATGATGAATGGTGAAAAGAGTTAAAAGTTTTAGAGGTACTGATTCACCCCTCCCCTCTCAGTACTACTTCCCATTAATCCCAAAAATATTTATCAGAGCTAAGTCTCTTCTTGGAAAATCTTAAAGGCTTAAGAACAAAGATCATACAATGGAGAAGTACAAACTTGGTAAGAATATTGAGAATAAAAATATTGAGATACAGATGTTCTATGAACAGTATAAAGAAGCAACAATCAAGATGAGAGAGCTGATGGATGAGAGGAAAGGTATGACAACTCAGAGAAATGAAAAATATTATCAAGAAGAAGAGATTCCAGATTTCTTTGAATCTTCAGGATCAAATGCAGGTAATACATCAGATACATCAGAAGAGAACATCACAAATCTGATGGAGATCAATCAACATATGACAAAGTAAATAAAGATGCTACAAATTAGTCAAGAGAGCCAGATGGTAAGAGTGATTGATGTGATGAGTTTTTCTAGACAAGCTGAAATAGAGAGAACACTTGCTATTAATGAAAGAAGGAAGATTACAAAGAAGCTACAGGAAAAGGAGTTAGAAATTCAAAGACATGATGAGCATCACCATGAGATCACAAATTAGATTATTCTAATGAGTCAAGAAGCAAACAAAATGAATATAGAACTCATTGAAAGAGCAGGCTATCGATGAACTAAGAGAAGAAAATGAAAAACTAAAGCGTGAGGGTAGAATTCAGCAACAACATAATGAAGTGATCAGAAAGGCTGAAGAGAGCAATAAAAGTATGGATGATTTTCTTGAAGGAAAATGAAGAGTCAACAACAAAAATGGTTTAGGCTTTACCGAAAATGGAGAATCATCAAATCAAGCCAATCCAAAGAATGTCTATGAAAATCCAAGACCAAGAAAGCTGACATGCAAGCATTGTGGAAAGCAAGGCCACACATCAAATTTATGCCGAGGCAAAATGAAAGGTATTCCTAAATCTACATCGTCATTCATAGGATTTTGTTATAAATGTAACAAGAAAGGACATAAAGCATATGAATGTAAGTCTAAGATGGAACAACCAAATAAGGAAACCTACATGGAAAAATACTGTCCTACATGCAAGATGGATAGGCACACAAGTCTTGAATGTTGGAAAAAGAAAAGGAAAGCATGGAAGCCAAAAGGTCAAGAAACTCCCTATCAACCAAAGAAAATCGGTAATCAATATGTATGGGACTATAATACTTGGACAAACTGTACATCATGTGGTAGATATGGTCACATTGCTGCAAACTACATGAGGGCATGGACCAAAAGGTCTAGAGGTTGGTCAAACCCCGGATGGCATGCTTACACTGTCACAAAGTTGGTCATCCCAAAAGGATTGCGAAGACCGAATGATAGAGACAAGCACATATCCCAATGGAAACACCATTGAAGATATCTGGAGGGCTAGAGACAAAATGTGGAGAAAAGATTCAAGCAATGATGAAGCTGGACGAAGCAATACAAATGGTGACACCCCATCCAATGGATCTGGTGGCATCACCACCCCCACTTGAGATGAACAAGTAAGTATGGAACTGATGACATGTAACTGATTGAATGTTTGACAATGTTAAGTTGAAGATAATGCAAGGCATTAAATCAATTAATGATTTGTATTGTCATTGATGTCAACTTGATATCATCTGTATAGTCATATACATAAATCCAAAGACTTTAGAGAACCAAAAGAACCAAGGTTATGCTTTCAGCAATACATAAAAGTCATGTATTCACTAAGTGACAAACAACTTTAACAGAGTGCACACCATCGGTACAAGCAAAGAGGAATAGCCACAGTGTTACCTGATGATAGGAAGCATAGTGTTGCATGACAAAGCAAATCCACAGAATACTTGATGAGCAAAGAAAAAAGTACCCCAATGAAAGAAAATACAATGTTGCCCGACGAACGGAGATCACGAAGCTAACTGGAGTCTCGCCGACGGAACTGTCAATTGTCATCGACAAATAATATCAAGGTGACCGACAGAATAGAGAGTTCAGAAAATGAAAAAATATGTAGCTGGCAGAGCTAAATAAGGACTTAACTCATTGTCTACTTTGTTTTATTCAACCAAAGATAAGTGATTGATTTAAAACTAATTTGTATAGTTGGCAAGAAGATATCTACGAGACAAATCAGGAATTATGCTTTAAATCTAATTGGTTGGATTGTTTTTCATGCCAAGAATCAAGAATCAAGAAACAATGAATATCATGTCTATATAAGAGACAAGCTTAATTCATTTTTTTTTAAAAAATCATGAAAAGGGGATTAAGGGGAATGAATAGAAAGAGGATGCTGAAGAGAAACTGATGAAGAATAAATTCATACAGTCCTGATCAATCAAGCTGAAGGAGAGCTAGGTAATTCTACAAACACCGATGAACACTGAGCACAGCATAATAGAGAAGAAAGTGTGGAGCACAAAGAATTGAATTGATACATTTATTAGAGAGGTAATGTACTTAAATAGATTTGAAAATATGCAATTCAAAGTTGCATTAGAAAAAATTCATAGTGTTTCAGTTTAACCATTGAAGCATCAAGTCTCTTAACAGAGAAAGACGTAAAAGTCTTCTATATATTGAGGTACATCTCAAGGAGTGCCAAAAATGTTGATTCAAGAAAGTAGCATTGGATATGCCCGATGCCTATTGGCGGTCTAAGAGAGAGGTTGATTCAAGGATGGCAGCATTAGTTGCCCGATACTAAGTGACAACCTCTCTGTATAAAATACTCTAACAAGGTCACACCTAACAGTGTGTTTGTAACCTTTAATAGGGTTTCCTCTTAACAAGGATCACTTCAGAAGAGTGAAAATTTGGGGTACTAGTCCCAGTGGTTTTTCCCTTAATAGGGTTTTCACGTTAAAATCCATGTGTTATGTGTGTATGATTCATTTCTTAACTATTTTGTGTCTTACATAATTCATTCTGGATATATCAGTATACTCTGCATATTTAATGTATTTCGGTAAATAGATGATTGCTTATCAATAAACATTAAGAAGAAGGTTTAATAGAGCAATCTGACAAGTAGTAAACTGATATAAGTTATTCAAGGCATTCATCTTGTAGGACAAAAGATAACTTGAGAAATAATTAGTGGTTATAAGAGTTAAAGGGTTGATTTAAGGAATAATTTTTGAGGCCACTGATTCACCCCCCCCCCCCTCTCAGTTATTACTAATAGGAACTGCACTACACTAAGTCATATTTTGCATCAGTTCCATTATAAAAATTGATAGATAGTCAAAATCTGCATAATAAAGATGCATATTATGTCACTTGTTTCAATTCTGAGAAAACAACCCTGTCGGTATACACATACCAAAAATCATCGGTGAACATAATGGTTAAGCTATTTTACACTTATCAAAAATTGTCGGTCAACACATGAAATAGTTAAGTTACCAATGTAACCCGACAACCATCGGTAAGAAAGCAAAGTTACAAAGTTGTCATGACAGAATACCGATATTTGTCGGTAAAAGAAAAATTGTTAACAGCTGTCCCGAGCATCATGTCAACACCAATGATGATTTTGAAAGTCTTCCCGATGAAATCCGTCTTCATGTCCCATTAAGCCATTGAGCATTTATGACAAAGACTTAGGGAAAAAAGTCTATAAATAGTCAATGGGAGCACTTCATTTTGTACCCACGATTTGAAGAGAAAGCAGAGTGAAAAATAGAGCAATTGAAGAGAAGAAAGCAGAGCATCCTCGACTCGATCCACACACAAAAAAAATATCATTCACCATTGTCACAGATCAAAGTAAGTACCGAGGGCACCAAAATTATTTTATCATTATTTATCAAGAAATCCCTAAATTTCAATAAAGCCCTAAAACATGAAAAAATGATGGCAACCACATCGAGAACCATAAAGATCAAGAGTGATAAGAAGAATGTGGTCAGGTTAATCAAGAATAACACATGTGTTGAACCCAAATACAAGATATGCCTGAAGATTGCATCGCAACCTAATGAAACTGGCACATTCTCTAAGATTCCACCTAGGGTTTTGGTTATAGAAGACATTAGATCTTATCTTCACTGCAAGATTGCTGAAATAGGTGATCTAGAGATGGATGAAGCTTATAAGAAGCTTTGTGATGTAGAAGGGAATCTAAAGGAAGAGCACAAACACTTAGAGGTTAAATGGATAACTAATACCCTATATTTCCCGAGGGACTTAAAGACCGATTGGATTAGGTTGGTACTTAGAAGATTGCATGACTAGAAGTTGTGGTTGGATCAACCCAAAAAAATCACCAAGGATGTCCTTCATGGTGTCATTGGTTATCCAATAATTGACAAGCCTAAGGCTCACAAGCATCCGTCTAGGACAAAAGTCACAAAGCTCACAAAATTTGAATGGGACAACAAAGGACTGAAAGTAAACACCATCACTGACGAGGAACTTAGGTTTGGTGCAAGTGTGATTGGTTATAAGATCTTTCAAGAAAGCATGTTGAACAACATATCTACAATATCAGTAAGCACAACTTACAAGATTTTGACAAAGGGAATAAAGATGGATCTGTGTGAGATTCTAGTAAAATAAATTGATGAAAACATGATCACAATCAGGTCCACAAAGACTAACACACGTAAGTTTGGCTCACTTATCACATGTATCTTTTTCTACTTTCAAGAATACTTTCCTTCAGTAAAAAAAGTGAAATGGGACACTACAAAACTAGTGACATTAAAGATTAGTTAACTAATTAAGTCACTAGGAGATAATTTTGAATCTGTTATGACTGCATACTTCCTTGAATTCAAGGAAAAGATGATGGAAAGGACAAGGATCCTTGAACAACTTGTTGAAAAACATAGGGATGAAATATGTTTTATGGTGGACACAGATTTCATGCACATCAAACCAGTTGCACCAAGAACAACTTAGTTAGCACCACTGGATTATGAAATCAACATAGATTAGACCACAAATGCAATTGATGCATTGATCAATGAGCCTATTAACAACAAACAACCAAGGTTTGGAACCTATGAAGAGGCCAGATCAAAGATAAAAAGAGGCCTAGAAATCAAGAAAACTGTCAATAAAAAGGATAAGATGGTTAAGAATCTCAAAAAGATTCTATCGGTTACTGAGGATTAACAAGAAAAACTAGAGGAAACTGATGAACGGGGTACCATCGGTGAAGGGCATGATGAACATAAATCATATTCTAAGGAGATTGAATCTGATACACCTCCACCTCCTATAAAGAAGCAAAGGACAAGGAGTCAAACTGCTAAGACCGATACCACACCTCTTAAGAAAGGTCAAGTAAGGACCTATAAGAGGAAGCAACCAACAAAACAAACAAAATAGGAACAAACTGTGAAGACAACACCTAAAAAGAGGAGAAAAAGAATGGTCAGAACTAAAGCTAACATAGAGGATTCTAAAGAGGATGAGCCCAATGTAGTAAAGAAGAATTACATAAATCTAACAATTGATGAGGCTGCTGAATCTATTGTTGCATCTGGCACAATGCATGACAAGAAAACTAGACAATGGGATACACTCAAAGCAGAGGACCAAAATAAGATACAAGATGCCATAATAAGGGCAATGGTCAAGTACAAATATGTACCAGTTGAATTTTTCAACCAAATACCCAAGGAGCTGGGTAAGAAAATATCTTGACAATGGTCATATGCTCTACATACCAAAAGAGAAGAAAGGGAGAGGGTACTAGTAATATTAATGCCTCCCAAATCTAAGATTGAAGAAATCAAAGAAATCATGAAGAAGCACTCAAGAAAATTTGTAGCCAAAATAAGGGCTTACAAAGTGCTAGAAAATAAGTTCATAGAGCTGGATACAATGACCAAAACAAAATGGAGACAACTCCTAGATCTTCCAATAGAGTCAACAAGTCATGAGGAATAGTTACTTCTCACCGATACACCTCATAGAGAGGAGGAGAAAGACAAGGTAAGTCCTTAGCACATTGCTTTAGACAATGTTGAAGAAATGGAGCCAATTGATTTGGACAAAGTCATGGATGATCTTGACATTCAAGACATCGCAAATTATGACTCTGATAAAGATCCACAGAAGAAAGATGATGTAATATTCATAAAACTCAAGGATCAGGGAAGGCAACAAGAATTGAATACATCAGAGGATAAATTTATGAAGATTGTTGATGACACAGAGCAGGACACATCAGACATGGACTTAACAGAACCAGACCCTATAGAGCACTTACAAAAAGATGAGGATGTCACTGCTCAAAAAGATCAAACCGACGAGTAGGACACCACTCTAGACAAAGCCCAAACTAGCACACAAAGAAATATGCATGTATTAATGAAGAAAATCAATATACTAGAGGGTAATGATGGATCTACTGTAGAGGACACAAGCACACTCAAGGACAAGGGTGATGCAGAAGCAAAAGACACCACAGATAATACAAAGGACACAACTACAAAACAAGTTGCAATCGACGATCATAAATTTAAGTCTACTAATCAAAATAAAGAAGAAACACAAAAGGTAGAAGAGGAAAAGCAGAAAGATAAGAGTGAAGAAGAAAATAAGGATGATATGGAGAAGAATATAGAAGAAAAATCTGCGGAAACACCCAAGGTTGATGGAGAGACATCTTCACCAAACCGACAGGTGCGCCCCGAGCAGAAAACACAATAAGGATCTTCTACAAAGCCTTCACCAAGCACTTTAGAGAAAAAAAATGAGCTAGCAATGGTAGTTGATACATCTGCATCCCCACAAGTCTCAAAGAAGAAGAAGAAGAACAAGCATAAGAATCCGGTAACTCTGGATGAGATCATTGAGATTCCAATATGTGATCCGAGGACATTGGATCCAATTGAATTGACCAACTATGCAAGACTCTATGAGAGGAAGGTAATGCAAGAAAAATTAAGAAAATCCACAAAGGAGGCATAGGCACTTGAAGTAGCAAGAGGTATACTTCAACAAATAGTACCATATGTAGATATTGATCAAATAGCCCCAATGCTTGATTAATTGGTGGTAATCATAGATGAAATAACATCTCAGAACATAGATGTTGAGAAGGTCATGGAAGAAAGACTTGAACAGAAGTATGAGTTCAAGCTAGCATAAAAGATAAGCCAGGAAGTGGCATTGAAAAAGGTAAAGCTTTCTAAATTGGTGAGCACAGTTGATCCAATAATCTCAGAAGCTATTACTTTGATACATAGATTGTGCATGCTTGATCAAATCACATAGGAGTATAAAGATAAGATAGCACAAATAGATGATGTTCTTAAGACAAGTGCAAAAATTCTCACAAATAATGAAGAGGCAATAAAATTGTATAATGAGAAACTCAAAAAGGCTCAAAAATTGAGACAGGACATACAGATTGTAGAGACAAAGTACAGAGATGAGGTAAATGAGCTTCAAGCTCAACTCTTACCGACACTTTCACTACTATAAAAATGTGTGACAGAGGAAAACACACTAATTTCCACCCCAGAAATGTCTTTCCTAGACAACATTTATGATATGCATGCAAGGCTAAAGCTAGAGCACATGGAACTAGAACTCCTAAAAGAAAAATGGGAGAAATTTCTCAAAGATATCAAAATGACCCATTCTTAAATTCTTGACACATTGTAAGTTACACATTTTTGTCACAATCTTTGGCATCTTATAAGTTGTACATTTTTGTCATGAGTATCAAATATAGGGGGAAATGATATGTATAGTTCAGTTAGTATAAAGGGGGAAGTGATATGAAATGATGTACAATCAAACATTTGGAAGAGAAAAGAACAGGGAATGTATAGTACAGAGGCAAGTATACATGTACATATATACTTATACTATACCGATGCATACAGTTAGGGGGAGTCATATAATGACAAGGATATAGACATGGTGTACATACTAAATACTTTAGTATTATGCACATATCAATTTTTGATACTAATGTCAAAGGGGGAGATTGAAGGAATTATATTTTTCCATTAGTATACACAAGGAAAAATGTGATCTACACCATCGATTTACACTACACTGAAAGACAAGGCACAACACTACCTGATGCCAAGCTTATCCGATACTACCAAGTTCAAATCATCCTGACAAAAACTATTTAGTGTTACCTGATGCAAAAAAGGTTAAAGGAACTCGACGAGTAACAAAAATGCAACCTGATGGAACAGAAAAGAGAGGAACCTGACAGATGAAGGGAACCCAATGATGAGTTCAACAAAGGAATTCCGATAGACTTTTAGTTCAACCCGACGACCAAGAACCGACAGTCAGTTACATCCCGCAAAAAATGGATTTGACTTTCCATGACAGATAAATCACTGAAGTTGTATATATAGCTTCTTTATTTGTTTTTAAATTCATTATGTGTGGAGGAATAAATTTATTTATTATTGTTTTAATTATTTTTACAGATTTAAAACATGCAAAATAAAGATCAAGGTCAAGTTGTAAATGTTGGATCTAAGAGTTAACATTGTAATGTATGATTCTAAGATAGTTCAATTAATTGTATAAATAGATGCTCAATCTATTGTGAGAATGTTGTTGTTCGATGAAGATTGTAGCCACAGAGAGCATCTAAAGATGAGATAAGAGATTTCATGTAGAAGGACAAAAAATAATCAAATCAGTTTCAAGAACAAGAACATAGGCTACAGGCGAGAAAAGAAAGGTATTAATTAGTCATTTAAGGTGATAATATTTTTATGAGAGCTTTAATTGGTCTATAATCAAAAATTTTAGATTTCATACAGTCAGGTCAATCATATGTACTCATTCTAACAAGTGTAGTACACTTAAGAAATCCTTTCAAGAAAGGTGGACCTAACAATCCTATTGTAAATCTCTTAACCGAGTGCACACTTAAATCAGTGTTGCTAAAGCTCTTAAGAGAGTATATCTTAACACGTCTCCACTTTAATACTCCTAACAGGGTAGATCATCAAAAGAGATCAATTGTAAGCATTTACCAGCTCCCTTCCATTCTGCAGATAGTAAATTTTTGTGGGTGCCATCCTCACCACAGTTTTTACTTCCTAACAAGAGTTTTCTGTATATCATATCTTATGTTGTGTGTTTATTACTTTCATGAATGTTGCAAATAATTAAAGATTATGAATTAATACTACATGCATAAGAAAGAACAATAGTAATGGTCGGTAATACAATAATGAATGTTTACTAATGATGAATGGTGAAAAGAGTTAAAAGTTTTAGAGGTATTGATTCACCCCTCCCCTCTCAATAATACTTCCCATTAATCCCAAAAAACTTGTCTTCTGAGACACAAATTGGAGACATGATCAAAGGATGTGGATATGATCCATGATATCAAACTTTGGCAATGTTGTCTCTTGTACCTTAAACACAAAAGCCTTATCTAATCAAAGTGCAAGAAAAGAAAGATGGGGATAAGATCATTTGGTCTATCCACAAAAATGGTGATTTGGAGATATCTCAAGATCTCACACATTTTTCACACTTAAATGGAGCTAAGGCAGAGAAAATGTCAAAAAGGTATCAGAAGCTTTTTGATGAATCAAGTGTTGTTATGAATGATAGAGAATTATTCTTGATCAAGATCAAGGCACTAGAAGGAAAGGTGGAGGAATTAAATAAAAAGATACAAGAAGCTCCCAAGGCTATCTTAACTCCTCCTAAATAGGTTGTAGATGTTCAGACTCAAACTATAGAGGATTTCTCCACATGAACAGAGAAATCAGACAAGGATCAAAACAAAGTGGCTTTGGAAGCCTTGTGGAAGATTCTACAGCATAGGATTGACATCCTAAAGGGAAAAGTTGATTTAGTGAAAAATGCTTTCAGCAAGATACCTGACCTAGAAATAGAGGTCAATAATCATATTTCAACTTTGAATCCTTATTTTGGAACTTGGTCAGGGAGGGAAACACTTTTTGAAAGATTAGTAGCTTTACAACCACATAGGGAAAATCTCCCTGAGATTGTCTGTCAGGTAGGAGAAGAGATTGAGAAAATTGGAGCCTCTTTGTCTTTCTTCAAAGGAAAGGAAAATCAAATACAAGCTAGAATCAACATGTTTGGACCAGACTATAATTGATTTATTCCTCCAATAAAGGGAGATGATAATAAGATCAAAGCAATATCAGATTGCAAAGGTGAATTTGATGCCTTAATTCCTATTAAAGGGGCATTTATAACAGATAATATTGCATTGGATATGGATAGGTTTAATAAAACCTTAGATGAGGCTTTTAAAGAAGAAACAAACTTCAATAAGTTTGTAACAGATGTCAAGCTCATCACAGATGCCAGATGGGATAGACAAAAGGAAGAATTACAGAACATCCAAACCTTTAATTGGCCTTCGGAGGAAGAGGTTACAGAATGGGATAACATCACCAAGCTCAAGAAGAAAAAACTTGCAATCATTGACCTTGATATATTGGATGAGGAGTAAAGAGGCACCTGACACCTGATCTCTGAGCACAGAGAGGATAATCATTAAATAAGACTAGTGTAAATTAGCCGATATTGGCGGTCACTAGGTCTCACAATAACTACAAGAGGTTTTCTAGAATATCTATAGACAAAGGTGTCAACTATCAAAGATTTGGAAATCAAATTTAATCTTTTCCTTATTTTTTCTTTCCACCACTTCAAGGTCTAATTGTAATTTTTTCTTTTAGTACCTTTAGGGTTAGGTCTAGCCATCCAAATCTTGTTGCATCCTTAATATTTAAGGATTCCAAGATGGATAGTACTCTATAAAGAGAAATTTATAACATAATGTAAGGATGGTGAAATATACAACAGTGAGACATACTTCTCATTTTTTCTAATTTTTTTAAGCTTTAGTCTTTTGAATTTATTGAAGCAGCAACATATTAATAAAATATAGTGCAGTTTACTATTCTATATCTTTGTCATCTTCTCATATTTATGTTTATGCTCTTGTATGTTTAATTTGCAAGGCATCTTAAATATACTAGTTATAAGGTAATTGTGCAATTGATTATAAGTTTCTTTCAAGGAGGGAGTAATTCTTGTGAGTAATTCCAAAGGGTTAAACAATAGTGTGAGAATTTGATACAGGGGTGTGGGAATGAAAAGGTAGTTTGTAAGGCACTCTATCTGAACTATATGTTGTATTTCCATTAATTAGTTTGATGTGTATTTATATCTCATTTGACTCTTTTCCCACAAATAAGGCACTGGTCTAGGGTTTGATTAGCAGTTATTCATTATCAACATCAAGATAAACAATCATTTACTTTACTATTTGTATAGTCAGAAAATGGAAGCACTTCCATAGGAGACTAGTTTAGCCTTTTGAGTAAGTGGTTTGGGGTCATGAAAAGAACCTCTGAATGGGTTCCTGATCTTGACATGGCTTCCCCCCTGACCTGCCTCTCTAACCTCCATTTCCTGACCTGATTTCTGCATTCTAGGATACAGACCTATGTTTCTAGGATTTAGGGACAGGGTTGACCTCAACCCTAACCTAGGAGAGGGTTGAACTCGACCTTGTCCTAGGACAGGGCTAACCTCGACCCTGTCCCAGGGTCCAAATCCTGGGAACTTTTGGTTTTCGGGTTGTCGGTCTTCACAAAAAGTTCATTCCCGCTCCCGGGTCAGCTGTTTTGGGTTCCAAATTGGTTGATTCCTAAATTATATTTAATATAGGTCCTCTCCTAGGGGTAAAGGATTAAATGATGATTTAATTATCCTATGTAGGCCTCCTTAGAAGATTGTGCCCTAGTTTCATATAAAAGGGTGCTTTCTCCTCTCATTTTCTCTAACCATGATCAAGCAATTGAAGTCTTCTAATCAAGCATCAAGCATCCTTATGAAGTGAAGTCCAAGCAAGAAATTAAGAAAGATTTCAAGAAAGCATCCATCCATTCTCGAGCATTCAAGCATCCATTTGCATGAAGGAGATCCATTGGAGGCCATTGAAGGATTCAAGCCAAAAAAGTGCCCTTTTGGTGATCTCTCCATCCATCTTCTTCCAAAGCCCTTGTCAAGTTCAAGAGTCCATTCAAGAC
>MU224419.1:1900375-1912199 GCA_018584345.1 Thuja plicata
TTGTCTCATTTCTTAATATCTCATATAGATTAATTTCATTTTACAATAAGATAGCTTCAATTTCTAGAATAATGACATTTAGCAATCATGTTTAGATTATCTCACATCTTTCATTTCTTAGCATAATCTAGCATTTTATTGCATTCATCATGATAAATCCTTCGTTCTTAGATTGGTCCATGGTTGTGAGACTCTCATTCTGAGAGTAATTTCAAAAACCCCATCTAGATAGAAGGCAACAGGTCGAATCACACAGGCAGACAAGATGAATAATCTCATATTCAGTCTTGTATGTACCTGGTGAAGAAGGACTATGTTGAAGTGTGTGGTTGATTAACAAGGCCAAAATCAACACATACATTTCTATAAGATGCCAATTTTGGGGTGTTACAATTATTAGTTTTGATCATTTTTATTAAGTGTGTAATATATATATATATATATATATATATATATATATGAGGGTTTGAATAATATATATAGATGTGGAGGAGAATGTCATGGATTCACTTGACCTTTTCACCTTGCGTAGTTCGTGTTGTTGATTTAATGACCCATTGAATCATGTGTTACATTTGGTTATTTAACCTAGCATACTCAATTATAAATAAATGTCTTTCACTATATTTACCTAACACACCACTAACCTAAATCATTGGCAATTTTGGATCTTAATATTGTGGATGAACTCACAAAGTGCTTTTTCCCTTTGTGTGTGTTCTTTTAACAATTATTTGGCTCTATTTTGTTTTGTTTTTTAAATGCTCATTTTGTAGTGTATGTAGAATATCCTAAGTTCTTAGTTAGAAAGTTAATTATTTGATTACCCCAACAAAAGGATGTACACATTTTTATTTGTAAAAATGTTTTAAAAATTAGGATAGGGGCTTTCACTATGTTTTGTTTAAGGGTATCAAATGATTGTTGACATTTTGTATTCCAATCAATTGGTTTTTTTGTCTTCCAATTTTTAAGCAATTTCCTTAGTGGGGCAACTATTGTTGCATATCCTTTGATAAATTTTCTATGGTAACTAGTGTATCCAATGAATGTTTTGACTTTTGTTTCTATCTTAGAGGTGGCATATTTATGATGATTTTTATTTTTATTGGGTCCACCATTAGTCTTTCCTTACAAATAATGCATCCTAGTAATGCGCTAAATGGTTTTTCAAAAATGCACTTCTTTAAGTTTAGGGAAATCTACATACTAACATTTTTCTAATATTTTTTTGGAGTAATTGTACATGGTCTTTGACTAATCCATGAACAATATAGTAATCTAAATATACTTCTAGAAACTCATGAATGATATGCTTGAATGTGTTTACCATAAATTGGTTGAATATTGTTGGGGTATTTTTGAGCCCAAAAGACATCACTTTGTGCATAAATGAGCTGCATTTTGTGGCAAAACTAGTCTAGGGATGATCTTCTTCTCTTATGTAGACTTGATGGTATCCAAAAAACTCATCCATGAATGAATAAATTACTCTTCTTGAAACTAATTCCAGAATTTATTTAGTTAAGGGTGTGGGGGATGAATCATGGATGCAAGCTTTATTTAGCTACCAGAAGTCCACACACACATATATATCACCTATATTTTTATTTTGAATGACAATTTGACTTTTCTACTTGAAATTATATACAAGTTTAATTATTTTGGCTAACAACATCCCATTTCAATTTTAACTCTCTTCTTCATAATGGGTTCAATTGATATGATTGCTTCCCGACTGATTTGACACCTTCTTTTATTTGTATGTTCATGGTACCTATTTATTCTTTGATTCCTTTCATTTCTATGAATATACAAAGGTATAATTATTCATATTCTATTAGAAGTTCGGTGATGGTTCCAATCAAACTTAGTAATTTTTGGACTATTTGATTTTGCAATGTTATACTCTAGGAGTTTGATAGGTTAGTTGTAGTAGTGTATTTTGGAATCCTTTTGGAGTTTAATTTCTCTTTCTCCTTCTCCTAATTCAATATTTATCTTGATGCAGTCAAGGACAAAGAATCCCCAAAGGAGATGTCAAATCCTTGCAGCAGTTATGAACACATCAAAAATCAACAAGATACAAACAAAAACAACATGATTTGCATCTAAACAAAAAGCTAAATATTAATAAAAAATTATTCATACATCTCGGGTTGTAAGGCCTTCCTGATTTAGGCCAAGTACAAGGAAAACCTAAATAATAAAAACCCAACTCAGACCTATATAGATCTTCCTGAGTCTCAGAGCATTTGTCTAGCATATTCTCTTCTATTCAGCCTTTCACCAGATTTCTCCCTTCCCCTTCCCCTTTCCAAATGATCGCAATCCCTAAATTTATATACTAACACAAATAGGTTAGCCTCAACCAAATTTGCATATCCCAAGAAATGTGTTAAACCCAATCGGCCTTAACCCAAACTAAATACAACATTTAATTCATTTCTCAAGGACCTATCCAACACATCAAGCTAGAAACACATAGATCCATATAGGTCATGCCAATCAGTTCCAATGATTAGAACAATGAGCACAACCACAATCAATCAATTGATTAACTCCAAGAATGAGTGTCATGAAGAACAACAACAACCCGATAGAGAAACAACATTATCTCACAAAATACTCCACCAAAAGAAGCACTATCATATAAATAATAGCTATGAACACAAAGGAACAAACCCTTTTGACCACTCTTATCCAACATCTCTATAGATCAACAACACACCAAATCTTAGAAAACTGCATGGAACTAGAAAATCCTTCATACATCCAGTCACAGAATTCAACATAACTCAAGAATGGTAACTCCAAATGAGTTTCTATCATAGGAAAATCTGTTAGAATTGGTTTTTGTTTTATTTTTTGGCATTCATGTTTTGTCACTGATATCAACATATGTTTTTGATGAGATATAACAAGCTGGTTATTACGGTTCCTTAGATGATTGACAGAAGTGTACGTGAACTGTATGGTATTTTTAGACCATGCGAAGATGAAGTATGTATAAATGGATGTGTTGTGATATTATGTCTAAGGTATCTTTTATTGATGTTGAAGATGGAGTAAGTTATATTTGTTTTAGTGAAGACTGGGTATTTGACAATGATAGTGAACTATGATAGAGTTAGTCTCTAATTTTTGAGGATAACTTGCATGCAATATCCATTCATTTTATGTGAGCTTGAGGAATCAAAGAAGACATGTTGAGGAATGTTTATTTTGATTCTTTGGTTGCAAGAATCTTGGCGACGTCAGGTGTGGTGTGTGTTATGGAGAAGACCTATTTGGGCCAACTTCAGTGATGAAGCGTGTATTATGGATGGCAAGTGTGGATTAAAGATCTTGGATTATATTTGATGGATTTTAATTGATGTTTACATGTTATAGGTATTGTGTGTATCTTAGCAAGGGGTTATGTAATTATTTTTGCATTGAGGAAGTCCTAATTAGCTGACCTAATTTCTTATTGTAAACTTGTATTAAAGAAAGTAATTTTCTTTTGTGGAGAGTGTGGTTACAATGAAGTGTGGAATCTGCGAGCTTGTTTGTACGAAGTCTGCTGGATTAAGAGCAGAGATTGTGATTAAGAGACTTCATTGAAACTGATCAAGCAAAGATAGTTCCTATTAGACAGTTCATTGGATAGTATATTCCATATATACACTTGTATTTTGGACAGTAAATCCTGAAGGTGGATTTAACCTTCTTTAGGCAGTGTACCTGGGAAGTGAGCCTGTTGTTCTTTTAACTCCTAATAGGGTCTTTCCTTTAATAGGGACTATGTACTGTAATGCACTAATAAGATCCTAATAGGGATAAATATTTTAGCAGGGATAGTATACTCTCAGTACACTATTTGTAGGTGCTAATTCACAGTGGGGTTTCACCTTTGATAGGGTTTCCTCCACAACAAAGGATTGTGTTATGGTGTTGCATTTACTATGTTATTATTTGGATCAAAGTTTTGGTTTATAAAGTTTAATATTTAATAATCTATCTCACAACTGATTCACCCCCCCTCTTAGTTGTGTTGGTGGACTGTTATTCCTAACAATTGGTATCATAGCTTCTAGTCCTTAGAGAGAAAGCTTAACATCTTGAGCTGATCCTGAAAATGGCATACTATAGGAAGGATAGTTTGAAGTTTGATCCTAAAAACTTTGACAGTTGGAAGAACAAGATGAGAACTCATTTGTTGTGTTTGGGAATTGACTATTGGATGATTACAAAGAAAGATGAGAAGATCAAGAGTGAAGATGAACTAGATAAAGATATTGAGGATGAGAAGAAGTTTTTTTCTTGTAACATGGTTGTAAGAGAAGCACTAATTAGTGCACTCTCTAAAGGTGAATTCACAGAGGTTAAGTATTTGGAGTCTGCACATAAAATTTTGTTAGGATTGGAAGCACTATATGAAGGAGATAATTTTACTAAGCAGGAAAAGTTGCAGAACTTGAAGACAAGGATGGAAAATATGAAAATGAAAGATGATGAGAATATTATAACATATGTATAGAGAGTTACTGAGGTTTTTATTGGCATTAGAAACTCTAAAGGCACATACAATGAAGAAGAAGTGATCACAAAAATTCTTAGATATTTGACACCTGGTTACAAAACTAAAGTGCAAGCTATAAAGGAGGTCATACCTTTGACAAAGAACTTCAATAGAGAGATGTTAATTGAAAAATTAACTACTTTTGAGGCTGCAAAGCTAGGATATTCATAACCTAAGGTTGAGAAAACATTCAAGGTGACTGTGCACAATAATAAAAAAACTTTATCAGGGATTACGAGCACCAGAAAAAGTGACTTGCGAGAAGAGCTTGGTGAATATGATGATGATTGGGAAAAGATACAGGAGGAAGAAAGGAAGTTGGATCAAATTGTGGCCCTAATCACTAGAAGAGAAAATATAGGTAAGCATAATTTTGTAGGAAAGTTGCCTCTACAATGTTTTTAATGCAATAAGATTGGTATTTTTATAGACAAGGTTTCCTAAACATAAATCTAAGTTTTATAGACCTAAGTATTCCAAGGATAAGGATTATAACTATGCTAGTGAAGGTGTTTCCAATGATGATGCTATTGATTATGATGAGATTGGATTTATTTCTATCAAGGATGATGAACATATTCATGAAGAGAAAGTCTTAGTGTCACATGTTGAGAGGAAATCTGAATGGGTCATAGACAATGGTTATTCACACCACATGACTGGTGTTAGAAATAAATTTGTTAAGCTAAAAAAGTATGATGGTAGTGTTGGTTGATTTGGTGAAAAAACTCCTAATCTTATCATTGGATTTGGATCTATTTCTTTGGATGGAAAGACTAATACTAATGATGTGTTATTTGTTGATGGACTTAAGCATAATTTATTGAGTGTTGGACAACTAGTAGACAAAGGTTATATATTGAATTTCATTGATGGAAAATGGTCTATTAGAAGTAGGTCAGGAGAATTGATTTCACCTAGTACTAGGTCAAGAGGTAATGTATTTGAATTGAATACATCTGAGGCTTCTTGTTTGTTGCAAAGGGTGATGATTTTCGGTTATGGAATAGAAGATTTTTCCATGTGAATTTTGATAATATTGTGAAGGAAAGTATGACTAATGTTGTTAGAGACCTACCAAAGATTGTGAAACCATCTAACACCATGTGTAGAGAATGTGTAGTGGGGAAACAAATTAGAAGCAGTTTTAAAAGAAAATCTTACTCAGTGAAAGGGAAGTTGGATCTGGTGCATACAAATCTGTGTGGTCCTACAAGAACAATATCTTACTATGGTGAAAGGTATTTCATAATTTTATTTTTTGAATTTTATATAATGATGTGGGCTACATATTATAGAGAGAAATATGAGGATTTTGACAAATTAAAGATATTCAAAGCAAAAGTTGAGAATGGATCAGGTTTAAAGATAAAATATTTAAGATCAGATAGAGGTGGAGAGTTTACTTCATATTTTTACAATACCTATTGTGAAGAGCATGGAATATACAGACAGACATCCGCCCTAGGACACCACAACAGAATGGGAGAGTAGAGTGAAGAAATAGAAAAATATTAGATGTTTCAAGAACTACGTTGTTCAAAGAAAATGTATCACATGTTTATTGGAGAAAAGCTATTGGTACTGCTATTTATACTTTGATGAAGTACCTAGCATAATGTCTACCTTATTAATACTAATCTCTTACCTAAATGTTTAGAGGAAAGTGGTACAAAGGATAATAGATATTTATAAAATCAATATGATCTAATGGCATCAATGTACAAGTAAGAATCCTTATGAATTATAGTTTAATCATACTCCTACTGTGAAATACTTCAGAATATTTGGTAGTAAATGCTCTATCAAAAGAGATGATGAGATAGGTAAGTTTGATGCTAGAAGTGATGAAGGAATCTTCCTTGGTTATTCCACTAAGATCAAAAATTATAAATGTTTTAATCTAAGATTGAGGAAGATGATTGAAAGTGCTAATGTGATGATTGATGAGAAGTTTCAGATTCAGGAAAGAATATATGACTGTAGCCAAACTACAGAGAATAAGGAGGTTACTGCAAATCAAGAAGAACCTTTTGTAATTGATCATGAGATCAAGGTATGTCTGGATGACTCAAATGATTCAGATAAAATTCCTAAGACACTGAGGTATGTTAAGATGAACCATCCTAAAAATCAAATTATCAGAAATACAAATAAAGGCATGATGACAAGATCGAGATTAAGAAATGACATTGTTGGAGATTTGTTTCTGTGCAGTTGATTGATTGTATGTTTGTCATTGATGACAACATATAATACACAATAGTGATTCTGTATGTACTTATTAGAATGATGATATAAAGCCTTGTGTAGTTAGATACATGTTTTAGACATGTTTATTATGTTATGTTCATACACACAGATCCAGATATGATGTTTCAGTCAAGTTGTGTAATTCTATTATTGGCAGTTACAGTTCTGGAAGAGTATCTATTTAGAGCCGATGTATTTAACATGTTACTTCAGTTGCACCTATCTTCAAGATATGCATGTGTATATTCATGATTAGTTATGAGTTGATGATAGTTATCTAAAGGCGCCAAACATGTTTCAAGAATATTAAAAAGTTTGAGTTAATTTGGTGAAGCCGACTTAGTGAAGCGTTGCGTCTATTCAGTTTATACTTGTGCGGTTGTAATTATTCTTGCGTGATTAGTAAAGCCAACAAGGATGTTATAAAGAGTTGTCTTATAGGTCCCATGATCTCATACTTTGAGGAAGATACTTATAGCAAGTCATTTGTGATACGCTAAGTGTGAATGATATGAAAAGAGACAAAAAATGTACAAAGTAGAATATCAGTTGTGGTTCATTCATCAAGAGTCTATGTGAAGAAGAAGTAGAAGATTACAATACATTGGAACTGATCAAGAAAGCAGGTCTACTCTACAGTTCATCTTCAGATATAGTGCATATCTGTTCTACAGAAGGTTGTAGCCTTCACCATTGAAGCAGTGAGTTTTTGGATAGTGAGTCCTCACCCCTAACAGGGTTATTTGTAAAAGACTCCTAACAAGGTCAAACCCTTGACCAGGTCACTATACTTATTTCATTGTAAAGTACAACTCCTAACAGGGTTGAAATATCTTCTAACATGGATTATTATAAACAAGTATAGTTCATTGTGGGTGCTAATTCCCACTGGGCTTTTTACCATTTGGTTTCCTGTAACCAAATTGAAGTGTTGTCTATTGTGTTATCTGATTGTGTATTTACTTTGTTGTATTCTAAAGTTAATAAGGGAAAAGAATTAAATTGGCTGATAACTAATTCAGCCCCCTTCTTAATTATCCTTTGGGACTATTCTAAAAATTGGTATCAGAGCCAAGTACCTTGGAGAAGAAGCCTAATAGCTTAAGGTAGATCATATGGCATACTTCAAAGTCCTAAGTTTGATGGAGAGAATTATTTGGATTGGAAGAATAAAATGATAATACATCTACAGTGTGTTGGTTTTGAAATCTTTGAGATAGCCACACAAGAAGTTGTTATTCCCTCACTTAAAGACCTAGCAAAAGATGATGCTACTAGTAGACAAAAGGAGACATTCACAGCTAATGCAATTGCCAAAGAGGTCCTAATCAGTGCACTATCTGACAGTGAATTTTCTGAGATCAAGAAAATTGATAGAGCATACACCATATGGAAGTATTTAGAAGATATGTTTGAAGGAGATATTCAAGCAAAAAATGCACGCAGGAAGACATGGAAAAAGAAATACAACAATCTTGAGATGTTACCTGAAGAGAACATTAGAGCTTACAATCAAATGATAAATGAAGCAGTCTCTAGAGTCAGAAACAATGGTGGAGAAATATCAAAAGAAGATATAATGGAAATGTTGTTAACCACCTTAACATCAGACTATGAAAACAAGATAAGTATTCTAGAGGAAACCATGCAATTCTCACAAGACTTCAAGAGAGAGACTTTGATCAGCAAAATCTCTGCATCTGAGATATCAAGATTGAAGACTGAACCTAAAAGTGAAACAACTTTCAAAGCCTCAATCCATGGTAATAAATCCTTATACATCTCTAGCCATAATGAGAAAGAAGAAGTTGATGAAGAACTATAAGATATCATTGCTATGATTACTAAAAGAGAAAAGAAAGGAAAAGGAAAATATGAAGGATAGCTTCCATTCAAATGTTTTTCATACAACAAGATTGGTCACTTTGCATCTAAGTGTCCCACAAGAGTCAAAATGTTCAGATCTGATTACAAACCTAAATATAAGAAGGAATGTTATCATGCTAAAGAAGGTGTAACTGATGAAGAATCAGGAGAGGATGAAATTGGATTCATTGCCCTTAGAGACATGGAAAATTTGCTTGAGGAAATGGACATTGAATATGACAAAGAAGCACAGTAGTTAGCCCTAATTTCCAAAGCAGACATCAGAATAGATTCGATCATTGACAGTGGATGCTCTCACGACATGACAGGTGATAAAGATAGATTTGTTCATCTGGAAAAATACAAAGGTGGTATGGTTAGATTTGGAGATAAAACTCCCAAACCTATCATAGGCAGAGGATCCATCACCCTAGATGGAAATAATAAGACAGATGATGTTTTTCATATTGATGGACTACATCACAATCTACTAAGTGTTGGACAGCTACTTGACAAAGGTTATCATTCGGAGTTCAAAGACAACAAGTGCATCATTAGCAACAAAGATGGGGACATGACTGCATCAGGATAAAAAACAAAAGGTAATGTTTTTCAGCTCAATTCAGATGTAAGTTGTTTTGTTGCAAAAGTGGATGACAGTTGGTTATGGCACAAGAGACTCTATCATATCAATTTTGATAACATAGTAAAGATAAGAAATGTCAAAGTAGTTAGAGATCTTCCTAGTATTGAAAGTCCAGTAGACACAATATGCAGGGAATGCGTTATGGGAAAGCATGTAAGGAGTTCTTTCAAAAGCAAGCAAAACTCAACTAAAAACAAATTGGACCTCGTGCATAAAGATTTATGTGGTCCTACTCAAACAAGATCATACTACGGAGAAAGGTATTTCATTTTTTTTGTTGATGATTTTTCAAGGATGATGTGGGTTGTGTTCTTAAAAGAGAAGTCAGAAGCCTTTGAGAAGTTCAAAATATTCAAAGCTAAGGTTGAGAATGAATCTGGATTAAAACTCAAATGTCTGAGATCAGATAGAGGAGGAGAGTTCACCTCTGATCAATTTATGACTACTGTGAAGAACATGGAATAAAAAGATAGTTGAGTGCTCCTATAACCCCTCAATAGAATGGGATTGCAGAAAGAAGGAACAAGATCATACTTGATACAGTGCACACTATGATGATTGAAGGAAAAGTTGTGCACACCTATTGGAGAGATGCAGTCAATACAACAGTCTATACTATCAACAGAACACAACTAAGGCCAGGCTTGGACAAAACACCTTATGAACTTTGGTTTGGTAATGTACCTACAGTGAAATATTTCAGAATCTTTGGTAGCAAGTGCTACATCAAGAGAGATGATGGTGTTGGTAAGTTTGATGCAAGAAGTGATGAAGGTATTTTTCTTGGTTACTCTACTAAAAGCAAAGAATACAGATGTTTCAACTTAAGACTAAAGAATATAATAAAAAGTACTCATGTAAAAATTGATGAAAAGTTTATGGTTCAAGAGAGGTATTATGAATATGCAACTATGATTGAATATGAACCCAGGCCTAGCAGCAAAGAAACTGTTATTGAAGAAATGTTTGATTGCATTGATGTCTCATGAAATGACCCTAAATCAAGCAGAGAAGAATCACAGATTACAGAAGAAGAAGTAACACCTAAGGTTCCTAAATTCACATCTAGATACCACTCTAAAGAAGATATCATTGGAGATCAGAGCAGTAGTGTTTTGAACAGATCAAAAGAAAAAAGTCTAACAATGGATGAAGAGGTATGTTTACTTTCATAGATTGAACCTTTAAGTGTTGAAGATGCTTGAAATGATTATGATTGGAAGAATGCAATGAAAGAAGAATTAGATTAGATAATTAAGAATGAGACATGGGAATTGGTTCCTAGACCTACTGACAAAAATGTAATTGGAACAAAGTGGATCTTCAGAAACAAGATGAATGAAGGAGGTATAGTAGTAAGAAAAAAGAAAGATTGGTATGTAAAGGATATGCACAGAGAGAAGGAATAGACTACACTGATATATTTGCCCCTGTGAGCAGACTGGAAGCCATTAAATTGTTCTTGGCCTATGTAAGACTTTAAAGTTTATCAAATGGATGTAAAGTCAGCTTTTCTGAATGGTGACTTGAAGGAAGAAGTCTACATAGAACAACCTGAAGGATTTAATCTTTTAGATAAACCAGACATGGTATGTAGATTGAAGAAAGAACTCTATGGTCTTAAACAGGCCCCAAGAGCTTGGTATGAGAGACTTGATGGTTATCTTACCAAGATTGGATTCAAGAAAGGTGCAACAAATTGTAACCTATTCACAAGAGAGACACCTGATGGATTACTACTAGTTGCCATATTTTTTGATGACATTATCTTTGGAGGTAATGACAAGCTTAGTACAGCATTTGCAAAAGAAATGCAAAATGAATTTGAAATGAGCATGATTGGTCCTATAAAATAATTTTTGGGACTAAATGTAAAGTAGATAGATAAAGGTATATTCATTAATTAGTCAAAATATGTGAAGGAAATATTGAAGACCTTTAAGATGGAAGACTGTAAGCCAGTATGCACTCCTATGATAATAGGAAGCAAGCTCTCAAAAGATGATGATTCTACAGTAGTTGATAAGACATTGTACAAATCTATGGTTGGAATACTCATTTATCTAACTCAATCTAGACCTGACATATCTAATGCAGTTGGCATTGTTGGAAGATTTGCAGCTGAACCCAAGTAGAATCACCTAATGGAAATCAAGAGGATATTTAGATATTTAAAGGGAACTATAGACTATGGTTTATGGTATCCTAAATTAGAGAATGTACAACTTCATGTGTATACAGATGTAGATTGGGTAGGTTGTATTGATGATAGGTTGAGTACTTTAGGAGGAGCTGTATTTCTTGGAAATAGGTTGGTTTCTTGGATAAGCAAGAAGCAGAACTATATTTCTCAGTTAACAGCAGAAGCTGAATATGTTGCAGTAGCACTGAATTGTTCAACCATGGTTTGGATCAAGCAGATGGTTAAAGACTTTGGTATTTAGGTTGATTATCCTATTGTTATTCACTGTGATAACACTAGCACTATTAACATG
>MU224419.1:1947399-1957809 GCA_018584345.1 Thuja plicata
TGGTAATTACTGAAATATTGTAGGCAGTAATTATATGGAAAATGATCATAAGAATTTTTAGCACTCAGTTGCTAATGTTTTAATCTTTTAAGAAATGTTTTGAATGGAAATTTGATATCTACTTTCTATATATAGACTTTAGTTCCAAGAACCAGTGTCATGAAGAACAATAACAACCGGATAGAGAAACAATGATATCTCACAAAATACTCCACCAAAAGAAGCGTTATCATAGACATAAAATCTATGAACAAAAGGAACCATTTTTACCACTCCTTTCCAACATCTCTATAGATCAAATGCTCACCAAATCTTAGAAAACTACTTGAAACCAGAAACTCCTTTATACATCTAGTAAAAAAATTCAACATAACTCAAGCAAAGTAACATTAAATGAGTTGATATCATAGGAAATTATTCCTAATGACCTCATGAAAAACATATCATGATGACACCTTCTGAATATCTAAAGAACTTCACTGAAACAACAATCACCCAATCAGTGACCTTGAACAAAAACAAACATAAAAATTGGTAACAAGAGCCCACCAGAATACCGATTGTTTTTTGATGATGCAAGATTACCAAGGACCCAAGATGCTCCTACATCATATCTTGAGGTATACTTCTTCTTCCTGTATATGGATTTTGTAGCATGATTTATTTTTCATTAATCACATTTGTTTGTCCAACCAGTCAACTAGCTTCCAAACTTCTTCACTTCGGTGTGGTGGGTTGGGTTCAAGAGAGATGTTCTCGAGGACTAGTTTAAAGATGATTTATTTAGCCTCAAGAGTGCTTTTTGAGTTTTTTCATTGTCATCCTTATACAAGGAAAATGTATGTTTGATGAAGATACCTAAATATTTCCTCATGAAGCCAATAAAATTTATTTATTAATTAAATAAATAAATAATATTTATTTATTTAATTTATGAGCCTCTTCAACTATTTTTAAAATAAATATTTCTATTTATGGAATAAACACATTTGATTATTTTACAAATTCCTAACTCCTAAATTTTGAGCTTGTGCCACTTGTCACATGTCTCTTCATTTGAATTTTATTCCTAAAGTCAATATCCTCTACCTGTTATCTCTAAAAAATATACCCTTACTAAGTCTCTGAACTTATCTTCTTGGAGAAACATGGAAACACTCCTGAGTAGTGGGTTACTCTAAATTTAAGTGAACCTCTGGGTTCTAGGCCAGTTCCTATATGATGCTTCACCTAAAAATTAATAGAAAATAAAATACTTGGCTGGGAAAGGGATACGAAATTTCTGCATGAACTTAAACTAATGAAAGAAATTTGAACAATAAGGTGATGCACCAAAACTTATATGAAAATACTTATCACCTGAACATAATGAAGATTTTAGAATAAGAAACAAGTCAAAGATTAACACAAAAATTGACATCTAAACACTCCACATATAAATATTTTATAGGAAGGATTATCATTTCATAGCAGAAGTTAAAATGAAAATAACTTTTCACAATTAACGAGATTAAGTGAGCTATGGTTCACAGCCTATAACCTATATGAAATGACAACTATTCACTTATAGATGCCATACCGAGACATAAACTTAAGGGATTAAGCAATAAATAAATAAAAGAAACATAAAAAATCAGTGCATGCATACAATAGAGTAAACTCAAAATAGGCCTCCAAACTCTATACTCTTTATTCAAACTTACAAGATCTTCTTCAAGTACATTCATGAAAATGAGCTACCAAAAATATATGTAAAACTATCAAGAGGACTCCAAAATCACTCCAATAAGAACTACTACATAAAGTGGAACTCCCAAACCAAATAAAGTTTACCATATTTATCTCTTTCTTCCAAGGTCGTTGCGTGGAAATAGGTCATCAATCCTTGTGGTCAGATTCAACAGAAAATCCTACTTTTAAGGACCTACAAAAGCTCCAAAAAGGTTCTAAGAAGAAGAAATGGTCATCTTTGACCCATTCCATCATAATGACACCCCAAAAATGCTCCAAATTCTCCTAGATTTGTCCCAAGTGTTTCCAAACTGAAAACAACTTCCCCTACTTGCTTGGTCTAGCTCATAAATCAATTTGACTCCTTGACTCAAAAAACTACATGTTTTCTATAAGTATGGATTTTAGTTAATATTCATTAAGTGATTTATCACGCATCACCTAATGAACATTAATTATAATTAAAATATGAAAATTAAAACAAACACTTAACATCATTATGACTTGTCTAAACCGAGTCAAAATACCTCATATCTATGTAGCATTCCAATCTCATCACCTTTCTTTCTCATATAAATACATCTTCTACAAATGACACCTGACATGTCCTCATTGGCTCGACAATTCACCTCAGCACTATGCATTTTGTGACTTGGCGACAACCACTTGTCAGCTTGTGACCCCGATCATTGATGACCCGATTGACCTCACGACTAACTGTTATTAGTTCAATATCTAACTCTCCAACTAAAAAATGCTAAGTTCTAAAACCCTTGTAAGATGGAGACAAGCACTCATCTTTAACTCTCTAATCTCACAACTGATCACCACAAACCTTCACAACCTCATGACAAGTAACCACAAACTGTTAGTCTCCAATTCTTCAATATTTCATGTTACATTTACTCGTAGTTACAATCTGGAGAAAAATCATTAAGTTTAACATTCTAGACAGGTGGCAGTTACTCGCTGGCTCTCTAATTGAAAAGCCAACCGCCTAGAGAACCCAAGAGCAAGCAAAAAAAAAAGAAACTTAACCTTAATCTTCCTAATTCATAGAGAGTTGGTGTATGATTTGTGACAGTGAAATAAAATTTCATTGGCATGAATTATATAAGTAATCTCAGTAAATCAACAAGGATTAACAACATTAAACCTTCTCATTATGTGACTTTGACAGTTTGAAAACTCTTAGAAAATTATTAAAATTAGGAAAAATTAAAAATAACCTAGACTAATTATGTTGGGAAAGACTTAGGGGAAAATAAAACAACTACTCTATAGTGCAGCAACACTTCATTAAAAACAAAATAACTAATCTAGGATATTTACAAAGGTAGATCAAACCTCAAAGAAGGGTTTGAGGTGTATCCTATTGACTGGGATAGGAAAAACATCACCATCCATTATTATTACACATGGTCCAATAGGTAGAATGGGAATGAGATGATTTAGGTTAGATTAGACAGGGCTCTTATATCCCTTATTTGGAAGATTCAATTTCCTCTTCAGATTTGAGAAAATGTGGACTCTTCACACCAATCTATATTTTTGCATTGCTATCTGGTAGAATATAAATGTGAAAGGAACTTCCATGTTCAAAGTGGCTAAAAAGCTGAGAAATATTAAGGACAACATTAGAAGATGGAATAAAGATGTCTTTCGGGATATTTTATTAATGTAGAGTAGTGCTCAGATGGATCTCAAGGATATTCAAGATAGGATGCAAAAGGAGGGATATACGAATAATTCCATTAAAGAGGAGAATGGGGTCCTAGCTAGATATCATAATATCATCTCTATGGAAGAGGAATTTTGGAAGTATAGATCCAAATCTCTCTGGTTGACTGTTGGTGACAAGAATGCTAGTTTCTTTCATATAAAAACCCTCAAGCATAAAGTATCTAATAGGATTTCTAATCTAGTAATTAAGGATACTATTATTGATAAGGAAGAGGATATTAGGAATGAAGCTAGGATATTTTTTTCTAATCTCCTCATGGCTGACAAGAATATGAACATTCAAGAAAAAAATCAGCTTTGGATTTGCATACCTCTTGTCTTGAAGGAGGACCAAAATTATTTCCTTCTAGTTATCCTATTTGGAGAGGAAGTTCAGAATGTTGTCTTTGTTAGTAATAACTGAGAGGCGGGGGGGGTGAATCAGTGGCTTCAAAAAAATTTCTTTATTCTAACCACCAATCAAATAAACCTCATATTATTATGTCCCTTACAAGATGCATGCCATGAAATACTTATAATAATTAATTGGCTGTCAGTTTTCCTTTTCTAACCTTATTCTCCTTGATTACCGATAAGCAGTAAAACTTATTTACCGACACTCAGTAAATATGCAGGGTATATTGATAAATCCAGAAATTCATATGTGAAATGTAAAATAGTAAAGTAATAAACCATACACACGTAACACATGGATTTTAACATGGAAACCTTGTTAAGGGAAAAAACCACTGGGACCGGTACCCCAAATTTTCACTCTTCTAAAGTGAGCCCTGTTAGGAGCCAACCCTGTTAAAGGTTACAAACACACTGTTAGGTGTGACCTTGGTAGAGAATTTTATACATAGAGGTTGTCACTTAGTATCGGGCAACTTGGTTTGCGACCATCCTTGAATCATCCTCCTTCTTAGACTATCAATAGGCTTTAGGAAAATCTAGTGCTACTTTCACGAATCAACCTTTTTGGCACTCCTTGGGATGTACCTCAATATATAGAAGACTGTTAAGTCTTGATCTGTTAGGAGACTTGATGCTTCAATGGTTAAACTAAAATACAATGACTTGTTTCTAATGCAACTTGAATTGCAAATTTTCAAATCTATTTAAGTACATTACCTCTCTGATTAATGTATCAATTCAATTCTTTGTGCTCCACACTTTCTGCTCTTTGATGTTGTGCTTCACTGTTCGTTGGTGTCTACAGAATTCTTTAGCTCTCCTTTAGCTTGATTGTTTAGGACTATATGAATTTATACTTCTTCAGTTTCTCTTTAGCATCCTCTTTCTATTCACTCCCCCTTTTCATGATGATGTAGAAATGAATTATGCTTGTCTCTTATATAGACATGATATTCACCGTTTCTTGATTCTTGATTCCTTATTCTTGGCAATCTGATTTAAAGCTTAACTCCTGATTTATCTCATAATTATCTTCTTGCCAACTATAAAAATATTCTTTAAATCAATCACTTAGCTCTGGTCGAATAAAACAATGAAAACAACCAGTTAAGTCTATCTTTAGCTCTTGCCAGCTAGATATTTTGTCATTTTCTGAACTCTCTATTCTGTCAGTCAACTCTGCAATTAGTCATCGGTGACAACTGCCAATTCTATCAGTGTGACTCCATTCAGCTTCAGGATCTCCATCCGTCGAGCATCATTGGATTTTACTCATCAGGCAACTCTGTTCTCAGCTCATCGGGCACCCTATGATTTTTCTTCGTCGAGCAACACTGTGACTTTGGTTCTTTGCCATTACCGATGGTGTGCACTCCATCGGTGTTATTTGTCACTTTAGTGAATACTTGAATTCTATGCATTTTTGAAAGCATAATCTTTGTTCCATTGACTCTCTAAAGTCTTTGGCATTATATACATGACCGTATAGATGATATCAAGTTGACATCAATGACAATACAAACCATTAACTGATTTAATGTCTTGCATTATCTTCAACTTAACATTATCAAACATTGAACCAGTTACATGTCATCAATATCTCCCTTTGGCATTGGTGGAAGCATACAATATTATCACACTATACTATTTCTAATATAATATGAAATACAATTTTTGAGATTCATCAAACAACCAAACTGTTTGTTTTGATAACCGATAAAAATGTCTAACCACCGGTAAGCTCTATGTTAGCTTAGATTTGATTCTTGCAGTTCTCTTTGTTTCTTACTCTGATGTGCTACGTCCTTCCCTTGTGTCATTATCTCTCTTTTGACTTTTCTTCTTCTTTGATGTCTCTGTCTCTTGCCAAAAACTCTCCCTATGAATACGATCTCTCCCTGTTGGAGTAATATGATAATGGATAATCTTTCTTCTTTTTCTGAAGATTGTGATAATATGGATACTTTCTCTCCCTTTGATAACAATGCCAAACAAATATCTTACAGATATCAGACATTAATGTCAAGTGAAATTTTCTCTCCATCCATAATATATTCCTTGAATTTCCCTTATCCATTATCAATACAACAATATGCTCTGGTGCTCGGTTCTGATATATACCTTTTTGTATATAGATGTAGCTTTGAAGTTCATCTTTTTTCTTGCATCAACATGAATGATATTATGATAATATATAGGTTGATGCAGCTTTCAGTCTTTTACTGACTGGTACACAAGGGTTTGACCCTTAGTCTCTTTCTCAGGTACTCAAATGTATCCTTGGGCAGTGGCTTGGTGAAGATATCAGCTAATTGTTCTTTTGATTGCACATACTCAAGTATCACCTCTCTTTCTTGAACTTTTTCTCTTAAATAATGATACTTGATTGCAATGTGTTTTTCTTGGAATGCATGACTGGATTCTTGGAAATGTTTATTGCACTGGTGTTATCATAATAGATAATCACTGGTTCTGAGATCTTTATATGCATACCTTCCAGAAATTTTTTGATCCATGCAATATTTGAGTAGTTTGCAGAAGCAACAACATATTCTTCTTCTGCAGTAGACTAAGAGATGCATCCTTGCTTCTTGCTAATCCATGTGACAAGTCTGCCACCCATAAAGAATGCTCCTCCAGTTGTGCTCTTTTGGTCATAATGATTTCCAGCCCAATCAGTGTCGGTAAACACTTTTAGTTCAAATTTGCCTTCTGTTCTATATCATAAGCCAAATTCCTCAGTATTCTTCAGATATCTTAGGATTCTTTTCACAACAGTCATATGTGATTCCCTGGGGTTAGCAAAAAATCTAGCAATAATTCCTACTGCATGTGCAATATATGGTCTAGTGTGTACAACATACATGAATTTTCCAATCATTGATTTGTACAAAGTTTTATTTACCTCTGTAGTCTTGTCTTCCTTTGTTAACTTACATCTAGTAGCCATCGGTGCTCCAACTAGTTTGGAATCTTCCATCTTGAATATTTTCAAGACCTCTTTGATATATTTGGACTGTGTAATAAAAATAACTTCACTTTGTCGAATGATCTGTAGACCAAGAAAGAACTTGATCTCTCCAAACATAGACATCTCAAATTCTTTTCTCATCTCATTAGAAAATGATTTTCATAGCATATCATTACCTCCAAATATGATGTCATCAACAAATCTTTCAACAATCAAAGTGTTAGCATCAATATCTTCTTTCAAATAAAGATCACTATTTTCACTAATCCTTATGAATCCAATACTTATTAGAAAGGAATGAAGTCATTCATACCAGGCTCTCGGAGCTTGGTTTAATCCATACAAGGCTTTGTGAAGTCTACATACCATGTTCCTCTTGTTTGGATCTACAAACCCTTCTGGTTGCTCAATGTATACCTCTTCTTCAAGTATTCCATTTAGGAATGCCGACTTGACATCCATTTGATATACTTTGAATCCTTTGTATGCAACATAAGAAAGTAGTATTCTTACTCCTTATAGCCTAGCAATGGGTGCAAAGGTCTCTCCATAGTCTATACCTTCTTCTTGTGCATACCCCTTGCATACTAGTCTTGCTTTGTTTCTTGTGACTTCTCCATTCTTGTTCAGCTTATTCCTGAATATCCATTTTGTAATGATGACATTCTTGTCATCTGGTCTTGGCACAAGTGACCATGTTTTTTTCTTCTCAATCTCATCATTCATAGCACTTATCCATTCTTCATTATCTAGTGTAGCATTGACAGATTTTGGCTCAAACTCACAAACTAAACAATTTAAGGTTAAAGACTTACTTCTTGTTCTTGTACCATCTTTCTTATCTCCTATGATCTGGATCTTTGGATGGTTCCTTCTTACATATCTTGCAAGTACAGGTACAATTATTTATCTATCAGCTTGATCATTTTCCTGATCTTCATTACCTTGCACATTATCTTGATTATTATCCTGACCATCGGTAAAAATAGTCTAACCGTCGGTTGCAACATTTCATTGTTCTAGGATTAAGCATTGTTGCTTGGGTAGAGTGTTGGGTTCTTCACAATATACAAATTTTTTATAGTCCTCTGGATCTTTTATGCTTTCCAGTTCATTATTTTCTGCAAATTCATCAATCTTTACATTTGCACTTTCAACTATTTTGTTAGAGGCCTTAATAAGACATTTAAATGCTTTTCTTTTGGTAGAATACCCTAGAAAAATACCTTCATCACTTTTGGCATTAAGCTTTCTATTTCTATCATCCTTTAAGACATAACATTGACTACCAAAGATCTTGAAGTAACTTACATTTGGTGTTTTACCATACCATAGCTCATAATGTGTCTTCTTTGTGTCCTTCTTCAATTGTACTCGGTTAAGTGTGTAAACAGTAGTGCTGACAGCTTCCCTCCAAAAGATTTGGGTGATGCCTTTTTCTATCATCAGTGTTCTTGCACAATCAACTATTGATCTATTCCTTCTCTCAGCAATCCCATTTTGCTGTGGTGTTCTTGGTGTAGAAACTTGTCTTTTTATACCATGCTCATTACAAAAATTAGTGAATTCATCTGATATAAATTCTCCTCCTCTATCTGATCTCAAACATTTTAAATCCTTACCACTTTGTTTTTCTACCATAGCCTTATACCATTTAAACGTCTTGAATGCTTCAGATTTATCTTTTAGAAACATAACTGTCATCATTCTAGAGTAATTGTCAACAAAGAGAATAAAATATCTATCTCCATAATATCTCTTTGTCCTCATAGGTCCACATAAATCAGTATGGACTAATTCTAGAATATCATCAGATGTATGAGTTTTACTTTTGAAACTAGACTTTGTCACTTTACCTTTTTGACAATTTTTGCACATGATGTTGTCTAGCTTTGTCATCGTCGGTAAGCCTCTTACATTTCTTCTTTTGCTTATTTTTATCATGTTGTTAAAATTCATATGACACAATCTTTTGTGCCACAACCATATGTCTTTTTTTTTGAGTCATTAAGCAAGTTGTGTTAGCATCATTCAGATAGAATAAGTTACCTTTAGTTTGTTCACTGGTACCAATCAGTTTTCCTGATTCATTGAATATCTTTGCCTTCTTGTTCTCAAATGCTACTTTGTGACCTAAATTATTCAGCTGAGTAACACTCAATAGATTATAAATCAATCCTTTTACCCAGTAAGCATTTTCACATTTAATCAGGTTATTCAACATTATAGTTCCTTTAGCTTCAATCGGACAAGGTGTATCAATACCCACTCTTACTGTACCACCATTATAATACTCAAAAGTATTGAAATTTTTTTTGTCACCGATCATGTGGTGAGTGCAGCCACTATCTATAATCTAGATGTCATTCTTGCTAACCTTAGATATGAGTGTAGTTTCTACATACCTTTCATCTTCATCTGAATCATCTTTCATAGCTACAAATACCATCACAATGTCTTCATCGGGTTCGGTGTCAGTATCTTCATCTTTGCAAGCAGTTAGGTAGCTAGCCTTCTTGCCTTTATCCTTGTAGTCTTGGGTATTTCTTCTTTCTGATTGTTGGTAACTTCTATAATCTTTGTTATTACCTCTGTCAGATTTCTTCTCAAAAGATTTGTCATTACCTTTGTCATCTTTTCTTCTATTAGGACATCTTGCATCAAAGTGTCCAATCTCTCTACAATTAAAGCACACAAGTGGTAACTTGCCTTTGTATTTACCTTTGCCTCTCTGCATTCTCCTTGCCATGAGTGCTTCTATTTCATCTAGATCTTCTTCTTCACTTTCATTTTCACTATCTCTTCTAGATGTGTGTCTCTGACTTGATGTGCTTATTCTCATAGAAGACTTAAATGCAGACTCTAAGTTTGGTAAGACACTATCATCAAAGTTATTCATCTCAAATGAAATCAGTCTACAAATTAAACTATCAAGAGTAACTGTGTTGTTTTCTAGTGCTCTCATTTCTTGAATGGCAGAAACTCTAATCGCATATACAGGCAATAAGGTTCTTAAGATTGTAATTACCACTGTCTCCTCTTCAAGTGTACCTCCAACACCTTGTATAGCATTGACTACTTCTTTTATTCTTGTGTTGTATTGTGTGATGTTTTCTCCTTCTTTCATTCTGAGATCATCAAATTTTCCTCTAAGGATTTCTACCTTGGCTCTCAGAACATTTGTATCACCTCCATGTACAAGCTTCAATTTGTCCCACATTTTCTTTCAAGTTTTGCAATCCTTGACATCTTCAAATTCAGCATCGGAGAGTGAGGAAGAAAGATCTATAACCATGCAGTTATGCTCATACTTCGTTCTTAATTGATCTACTATCAAAGCTCATGTAGGTAACACATATTCAGTATCTAAGTATTGAGTAACATCATTACCAATACCTGATAAGTGGAATCTTATCCTACTTTCCCATGAAGAAATGTTGTCTTTGTTCAACTTGGGCACATCTTGTCTGTTCATCTTGTGATCCTGACTTAGGTCTTGAAACCTTCCTTCTAAGTACACAAGCTCTGATACCAATTGTTAGTAATAACTGAGAGGGGGGGGGGGGGGG
>MU224419.1:1970752-1997599 GCA_018584345.1 Thuja plicata
CCAAGATTGGATTCAAGAAAGGAGCAGAAAATTGCAATTTGTTCACAAGAGAAACACCTGATGGATTACTATTAGTTGCCATATTTGTTGATGACATTATCTTTGGAGGTAATGACAAGCTTAGTATTACATTTGCAAAAGAAATGTAGAATGAATTTTAAATGAGCATGATTGGTCCTATAAAATACTTTTTGGGACTGAATGTAAAACAGACAGATAAAGGAATATTCATTAATCAGTCAAAATATGTGAAGGAAATATTGTAAACCTTCAAGATGGAGGATTGCAAGCCATTATGCACTCCTATGATCATAGGAAGTAAACTTTCAAAAGATGATGACTCCACAGTAGTTGATAAAACATTATACAAGTCTATGATTGGAAAGCTTATTTATCTAACTCAATCAAGACCTGACATATCTAATGCAGTTGGCATTGTTGGAAGATTTGTAGCTGAACCTAAGCATAATCACCTAATGGCAATCAAGAGGATATTCAAATATCTTAAGGGAACTATAGACTATGGTTTATCGTATCCTAAATCAGAGAATACACAACTTCATGTGTATACTGATGCAAATTGGGCAGGTTGTATTGATGAAAGGAAGAGCACTTCAGGAGGAGCAGTATTTCTTGGAGAAAGGTTGGTATCTTGGACAAGAAAGAAGAAAAACTGTATTTCTCAGTCAACGACAGAGGCAAAATATGTTGCAGTAGCACTGAATTGTACAACAATTGTTTGGATCAAGCAGATGGTTAAAGACTTTGGTATTTAGATTGACTATCCTATTGTTATTCATTGTGATAACACCAGTACTATTAACATGTCTAAGAACCATGTGATGCACGCAAAGACAAAACACATAGAGATCAAGTACCATTTTTTGAGAGAAAAAATTGCATACAAGGAAGTGACATTAGACTATGTAAGTACAAAAGATCAGTTAGTAGACATTTTCACGAAGCCTTTAGCAAAGGATAATTTTGAGTATCTAAGGGAGAAGTTGGTAGTAATTCCCTCTCCTAAGTCTGATTAGAGAAAGAAGCAAGTACATCAGTCTTGTGTGACTGATGAATGGTTGACTACTCTACTTCTGGAGTAGTACCTGTGCATAATGGTTTATGGCACCCTTTTCCATTGATGTCAATGGGGGAGTATGTACTAAAAAAAAGGAAAACAAGGAACACACACAAGGAGCTTATACTCTGGGGGAGTATACACAGTCTATGTAACTACAGTAGTGTAGATGAATCTTTGATGAGGATATTGAGAAGATTGTAAAAGAAAGAAGACACCATGAACACAAATTGTTTTTATCATATGTTTCCATCAATGCCAAAGGGGGAGATTGTTGGAGATTTGATTCTGAATAGATAATTGATTGTATGTTTGTCATTGATGACAACATATAATACACAGTAGCACTTTTGTATGTACTTATCCATATGATGACATGAAGACTTGTGTGGATAGATACATGTTTTTGACATGTTTATTATGCTATTTTCATACACATAGACCCAGATATGATGTTTCAGTAAAGATATGTAATTATGTTATTGACGGTTACAGTTCTGGAGGAATAACGATTTAAGGCTGACGTATGTAACATGTTTATTGAGTTGCGCCTATCTTTAGGATATGCGTGTGTATATTCATGATGAGTTATGAGTTGTTGATATTAATCTAAAGGTGCCAAACATATTTCAAGAAGATTACAAAGTTCTGATTAATTTGGTGAAGCCAACTTAGTGAAGCAATGCGTCTATTCATTTTATAATTGCGCGGTTGTAATTATGCTTGCGCGCTTAGTAGAGCCAACAAGGATGTTAAGAAGAGTTTTCTAATAGGTCCCATGATCTCATACTTGGAGTATGTAATTATAGAAGGTCATTTGTGATAAGAAGAGTTGCGAAAGCCAGAGATAAGAGTGTTAAAGAAGCAGAGCTATATTTATCATATGTTGATAATATAGATATTGAAGTAGAAGATTTCAAAATATTGATAAGAATGTTGTAGTTCTTTACAAGAGGTTAAAGCATCGGTGCACAAAAGGAACTGATCAGACAAGCAGTGTCACAAACAATAGTTCACCTTGTTGATACAGTGTGTATCAAATAACCAGAAGGTTGTGGCCTTCACTACTTGGACAGTGAGTCCACCACCCCTAACAGGGTTATTGTAAAAGACTCCTAACAGGGTCTGACCCTTAACCAGGTCACTATACTACTGCATTGTAATGAACAACTCCTAACAAGGTTGGAAGATCTTTTAACAGGGATCACTATAAATAGTATAGTTCTTTGTGGGTACTAATTCCAACTGGGGTTTTTACCATTTGGTTTCCTCGTAACCAAATTGATGTGTTGTGTAATGTGTTATCTGAATGTGCATGTACTTTGTATCAATCTGGATTAATAAGAATAAGAAAAAGATAAAGTTACAGATAACTGATTCACCTCNCCTCCCCCCCCCCCCTCAATTATCCCTGAAGTATTCTAACACCCTTTTCTTTAAAGCTTCTAGGGGGCTGAGGCATGGGGATCCTCTTTCCCCTATCCTCTTTTTCATTATGGTTGATTGCCTTAGAAGATACATCAATAAGTTGGAAAAAGAGGGGTAGTTGAAGAGTCTTAATCATTCATCCTCTAACCTTGTTTTTGTCCACGAGAATTTTGTTGATGATGCCATTTTCATGGGTACTTCAACAGTCAAAGAGGCCAGAATTCTTAAAATTTATCCAAACAACTATGGTGATGCCTCAGGGTAGCTCATCAACTGGACTAAGAGTTCCCTATTTTTTATCAATACCACCAAGGATAGACAAAGAAAAATTGGAATAATTCTTTGGTTCCATATTAACAATATCCCTTCTTCTTATCTTGGGCTCCCTCTTTTCTTAAAACCTTCTCATTTCTTCTAGAATTCATTTGTGGATAGGTTCCATAAGAAACATGTTGGCTGGAAGGGATCTCTCTTAAGTCTGGCAGGTAAAGTTTATCTTTTGAAGTCTTCTCTGCAAACTCTCACTGTCTATGCTATGATTTTATTCATGATCCCTTGAAGATTTGCTGAAGCTATTGAAAGAATTTAGATAAATTTCCTTTTGTTAGGGGTCGAAGACAAGAAGAGATTTTCTTTATTTTCCTGAGATATAGTTTGCAAACCTAAAAAGATGGGAGGTTTTGGTATAAGGGGAATTAGGATGATGAACTATTCCCTTATATCTAAGTAGATTTGAAGAATCTTTCACAATAAAGGAAAATGGAATACCATCTAGAATAAAAAATAATTTCATAATAACCCCTCTCTCCATCTCTTCAAGGAGGAGTTTGATCCTCCCAATGGTTCTCTCATTGGGAATAACATCTTCCAAACTAGATTTTTTTTGTCCAAGGTCTTGCTTGGCAATGCGTAATGGTAGAAAAATCAGATTTTGGGAGGATCAATGGATTTTTTTCTCTCCTCTCAACTAGCTAGACTCTTTCTCCTTTCAAGGAAATCTGCAAGGAAAAATTTGGTTACTTGGTTAAAGATTATTGGTACAATGGGAAGTGGATCAATTTAAATATTATTAATCAAGTTCTCTCCCCAATTCAAAATTCCCTTAGTGTGGTTGTTCTTATGGATAATAGTTCAAATTAACTTATTTGGAAGGACAACCCTGCTAGCATTTTATGTGTCTTTTTTTCTATTAACTTGCTATCCCTGCAGGATGATCCTCCTCCTTGTTGAGCTCATTCTTGGATCAAAGATCTTATCCCTAAGGAGAAATTTTTTCATGTGTGTCCTTTAGAATAATATCCCAACCATTGATTATTTTTTTCATGGGGATTTTTACTTACCCAACAAATGTTGTCTCTGTACGAAGGACCAAGAATCAATAGATCATATTTTCATCAATTGTCCTTTTTTGTCTCTATATGGTCAAAGATCTTAACCTCCCTCAACATTGGTTGGATCTTTCCTAAGACTATTTCAGATATGTTTATGGAGTGGTTTTGTCCCTTTAGAGGGATGAGTCTCAAGACCCTCTTGATTTTTATTCTTCCCCACACCCTTTGGGGAAATTGGAAGGAGAGAAACAACTGCATTTTCTAAATTGTGAGGGCTCATTTCTAAAAATGTCATCATTTCCCCTGATCTCCCCCTTCCAGCTTCACCTTTAGAAGGGATTATCTACAATCTCTGGAAGGTGAATGCCAAAATTACTAATCTGAGAACTGTAAGGGCTAGAATGTGTTTTGGGGCTTCCCCCCTTCAGGATGGGTCAAGATCAATTTTGATGGGACTTCGAAAGGAAACCCAGAGGTGGCTAGTTGTGGTGGGGTCATTAGAGATGAGGTTGAAAACATGTTAATAGCGATTTAAACTCCTATTGGTATCCAAACTAGTGTTGTGGTTGAAGCCATGGTTGCTTTCCAAGCTATTAAATTGGCCAAAGATCTTAATTTCTCTAATACCTAGATTGAGGGAGACTCTAGCAATATTATCAACTCCCTATAAGGTATTATTCCCCCCTCTTGGACTATACATAATACTATCCTCAACGATAAATATATTATTGAGTTTGAATTTTGTCACATTTCCCATGGGTTTAGGGAAGTCAATGCGGTTATTGATTGGTTTTCCAATGAAGCCATTAACTCAAAAGTCATTATGAAATGATAGAATGAGTTGGATATCTTGCACAAGGCAAAAATGATGCTGATATATGATCATACCCATGTTTCCTTTGAAGTTCATTTTAATTATGACACTTAATACAAGGGTGAAGTATTTATTATTGAATGATTATGTCAATTTTCCTTGCAACACTCTGAGAAATTATTGGCATCTGGCACCGCACGCTTTCTAGGTGCTTATTTCCTTTTGTGTGGTTTTGAGGTGGCAATTAGGTCTTCATTCTAATATTGTTGCTACTTTCTTGAACTTTTAGAGAGGCTCTTCTAGTGAGCTGCTATGTGAGGGAATAGGAAAAGGATGGAACCCTTATCTTGTGAGATGTGGAAGACGAAGGAAAAAATCCATAAATTGCTTAAAAGGGGTGGATTAGTTGGTTATATGGATAAATTGCATGGGAGGAACAAGATGGTTACCAAATTCTTCATAAAAAATGGCGTAATGGTAAGATTTCTCTAGGTAGAACCAATATTTAAATCTTGAAGGATTTCATTGCTAAAATTATCGGTCTCCCCAAAGGGGGGGAGAAATTTCTACAGGGATAGACATCTTAATGACTCGGTGATCAAAATCTTCCCCAAAGGTGACGAGGAGAAGGTCAGGCTGGTAAAATTTAAGAAGAATACTTACTATCCCTTGAAGGTCATTAAAAATGTGTGTCATAGAGTTATTTAACTATTATGCAGTATATTACCCTAGATGGTAGGTTTAGTAGGGTTTATGGTTATCACTTTGTTCTTCTCAGTCATTTCTTCCATTGTGATAAAGTTTCTCTCCCATTTTATCTTTTCAATTCTTTAAATATTAGTATCAAAGATACCTAGGATAATCCTCAAGGGCATCCTGCTATGCATGAGGGCCTTATGCTCCTCATTTATGAGAATTTTATTCCTAGAAGTCTTGAACCCTAGATTGTTAAGCCCTCTCACCCTGGAGATGATGAATTTGAGGAAGACAAAGATGAAGGGACTCAGTTATGGAAGTGGAATATGAGTGTGATTCTTTGTAGGATAATGACATGAATTGCATGAATAAAGGTAAAGGCATTACCAAGGGCTCAACATCATCATCCAAGAAAAAAAATACTAGGCAAAAAATAAGGTCCGTTATTCTAGAGGATTCTTCCTCTGATGGTGATGATGACCCGGTTGAGGATTAGGACTTTGATGATGAGACTTTGGCTGCGGCTGGCAAAAATAGAAAGAAGCAATAGGGAAACCATAAGGATCTCTCGGGTTAGTTCTATATTTCTCCTCAGAATGATATTGGGGTTTGTGCTCCTGGGTCCCCTCTTTTAAACAAAGATACTCCTAATCCCTCTGGAGTTAGTAAAGGGAAAGGTGTTCTTCATAAGCCCAATCATGGGAAGGAGGGTTTTATTTCCGATTCTCCTGATAAGAAAGCCAGTGGTCTAGATCAAGCTAGGGATGCGGGGAAGAATTTGGTTATCACTCTTAACTATATCTTCAATGAGCTAACTACTTTGAAAGATATCCATGTTAGTTTGGCTTCTAGAACTCAAATTTTGGAATCGATGGGATCGGGGCTGGTAAATCTTTCCCGAAATTCCTTAATGATCTCATTGTGGCCATGAATAAGGTGGATGGGATTGTTGAATCTTATGATTATAAATTTGTTGTTGTGAATGATATTATCTCTAAGTGGGATATGGCTTCGGCTAGTATGGACTCCAAAATATCCATCACTGATTAGAGGATTTTTTCTATGGAGACTATGCTTAGGAGAATTAGTGACCAGAGTTGTAAGATTCTTTGGGCTTTTGTGGACCAGGTCAATCTTCTGATAAAAAATTCGGAGAAGAATAAGGTTGTTGATCTAGTTTTAACCTAGGATGAAGCTAATGGGCCTAGTAAAAGGATGAGATCTATCCTAAGGAGAAAATCTAACGATAATGATAAAGATATTGAAGATCTCAATGCATCTTCTTTTAATATAGAACTGCTGGCTTCAGAAGTTTCTAACCTTCTAAACAATCTTGGGTGAATTTGTGCCTAAGAATTTTTTTATTGGGATGTGGGTGCCTCTAAATGTCCCTATCTCTGGTGTGCTAGCTTTTTATTTCCTTCCAATTGGTTCTTTTTTGCTATCCTTTTATGCTCTCTTGGATATTTGTCTATCTCGTATACTATTTGGTAGCTTTTACTAGTGCTTATTGTAATATCTTTTAGTTCTCTTATACAATGTTTTAGGTCCTTTCAAAACCTATTTTTCTCTTATTCAAAACATCAACATCCATTGTTGATAGCTGAAAAGCATTGTGCTCCTTGCACTCTATGATTATGAATGGTCCACTCCAGAAAGAATCAAACTTGTAATGTTTACCAAGCCTTCTCTTAAGCTCATCCCATTTAAGCACCATATCTCCTTCTCTAAAAATTCTAAAATTTTCTTTCTTATCAAAGACCCTCTTTTTTTGGAGTTATTGGTACTCCATTGTTTTCGTTGGCTTATCCCTTATTTCTTCCAACTCTAAAAGCTGAGCATACCTGATTGCACTTGAATCATTCTCTTCAAATAAGACCCTCTTTTTCTGGAGTTGTTGGTACTCCATTGTTTTCATTAGCTTATCCCTTATTTATTCAAAGTCCAAAAGCTGAGCATACCTGATTGCACTTGAATCATTCTCTTCAAATAACATCAGCTGATTAGAAAGATCTAATGTTGGTACCTCAGGAGCAATAGGAAACCTTGCCTCTTTCTCATATACTATCATATATGGATATTTTCCACTAGACATATTAGGAGTGATCATATCTTCCCACAAAGCATATTTCAACTTTAAGTGTCAATCTCTCTGATTATCCTACAGAGCCCTCTTTATAACCTCGATCATATTTTTGTTGGTGGACTCAGCTAAACCATGATCCTGTGGGTAATAATTGGGAGATGTGCTTAGATAAATACCATTCCTTAAAACCCACTCACTCACTCTCAATGTCATAAATGCAAGAGAATTATCTAAAATAATAGAGTCAGGTACTCCAAATCTATTTATGATATCATCATAAAAGTTAAGGACAATAGATTCATTAGCCCCTTTCAAGGCTATTGCTTCATTCCACCTTGTGAAATAGTCTATTGCAGTTAGGAACTATTTGTGTCTTACACTTGAAGGTGGGTTAATTACACCAATGAACTTAATGCCCCATTTCATAAAGGGATTTTCTACTTGAATAGGCTTCAATGGTAAAGCTGAGAATCTTTGTGCACCCACAAACATGACACACTTGATACATTTCCTAGCCCATGCATGGACATCCTTAAATAGGATTTTCCAATAATATCCAGTCCTCATAACTTTAAATGTAGTTGTTCTTTGGCAATAATGACCCCCTGAAGCTCCATCATGAAACTCGTGCAATACTTTACTGATCTAATCTGTACATATGCATCATAATAAAACACCATTGTGATATCTTCTAAACAAAAAATTATCAATAAGAACATAAGGGATAGACTGAAGTCTAAAATACCTCCTTTTAGCTCTATCATGACCAGGTGGACACTCACTTGTCTAGAGAAATTGAGTCATTTCTTTCAGCCAGCTTGCTAGTTCATCCATTACAGGTGCTCTATAAAAAATCAAAACTATTTTTGTGACACTTTCAACTTATGGAATTGGCTCATTAAACATCTTCTCACAAAGGCCTTTACCTCTATCAAGTTTAGTTACCTTAGTATCAATGTTATACTCCATCACCTTAGTGATCCACCCAACCATCTTATCATTTAGATCTCTTCCTAGTGAGAATTCCTTAACACTTGGATGAGCCACTATTAGATGTATCTTGTTATGAGAAACCAAATGCCTAAACATCTTAAGGATCTAAACAACAGCTAAAACATGCTTCTAAGCAAAAAAGTAGCTCTATTCATAGTCTTCCAAACCCTTTCTAAAGAAAGAAATAGGATTTTCAAAGCCTTTTGCATTCTGTTGTACCAAGATTGTAGAGATATTGTCCATGCTGCCATAAGCATAAAGTATGAAATATTTGGTAAAGTTATGATTTACCAAAGTAGGAGTTGAAGATAGGGCTTCTTTAATTTATTGAAATTTTTTCTTTTCTTCAATGGTCCAACTGAAAACTGAATTCTTTTTTTTTTTCATTGTTGTCAAAGGATTCAAAAGACTAGCAATATCAGGAATAAAATTCCTTACGAAATTTATTCTGCCTATAAATCTTTGCAGCCCCTTCTTATGATAAGGTAAAGGAAACTCTAGGATTACTGCAACTCTATCAAGATCAATGGTAATACCATTTTTACACACAATATACCCTAAAAGATTACCCTCATGTACAACAAAAATAGATTTCTTGAGATTCTGGGATATACCAAACTCCCTACATCTCTCAAATATTTGTCTCGGATGGCTTGTGGGTTGGAATAAATTAGGAAAGTTATGTACCTAGAGGGGAGGGGTGAATCAGTACCCATAAAAATTTTATAGCATACAATCTGATCAATTATTGAGTTGAATGCATTGCATAATATGAACATAAAGTAAATGAATCAAATCATAAAATACGCAACACATAACACAATGACTTTGGTTGCACAGAAATCCTTTGTTAGAGGAAAAAACTATGGTGGGGATGACACCCACAATCCTTCACTATTGTAGTATAAAGGTTGCTCGGTTAGAGCTAATTCAGATAGCTTACTCTGTTAGGAGTACGATACTTAGTTAAGATTACAAAAGACCTATTTAGTATACATTTTTAAAGGATTTGACAATCTCTAATCTCAAAGATGTACCCGGTTAAAGGATTTACAAAATATAAATACCTATTAGGGCCTACCCACAAGCAGTATTTTAACTTCTCTAATTACAACAAAATTTAGTACAAAAATGTCTGATAAGAGTGCATCATTCAAATGTTGTCAAGACTCATTATTTTCATTAACTCTATTACCTTATTCTACACTCGGTAGCTTAGTATTATAAGTTTTTCTTCCTTCTTCTTATGTCTCCTTCACTTCTCTTTGCAACAACTTCATCAACTTCAACTCTTCAACTTCAATAACAAAAACAACAACAACAACAACAACTTGATCATTCTTTAAATATGATCTCTTATACAATTTCTAGGTGCTTAATTATAATTTAGATGGTTAACCAAATCTAGGACATCATCATTCAACGGTAGAGATTAAGTGGTTAAACTTTGGTAACATCTCCAATGTCTTGTGCCTTCTAAAACTTCATTTGTTGATATTCCTTGTGATCATGTTCATTCATGTGTTTGGAATCCCAATGATTCAACTAACACTTGACTTGAATTTTGTGCAACGCTTCCTACTCAGAGTCCAGATTAAATGTATCTAAATTCAATTGAAATGTCAGCTTTGGAATACTCGGTAACATACTTGTGCTTACTTGGTAACTCTGAACTCTCTTCTCAGTACTTATGAGTGATCGATAACTATCCTTGCATGACTCACTATGTATATCTTTCTCGGTGCATGATAACCCTTGGTGCTTAGTGGCTATCTCAGTTTCCTTTATTGATTGTGTCACCTGCATTATACTTAATTACATGCTTTAGTTACATTTACTGATATGAATTTTCATAAAACTAATGACAATAAAATCAGTTTAGGAGTAACAATATCCCCCTTTGACATTAGTTTGGCATTTTGTAAAAAAACTTCAAAGTCATCAAAATTTTCAAAACTTCAAAAAAACTTATGAGTCCCCCTTTGATAATTCTCCACAAAATTTTAATACTTATATCTCCCTAATGTAAACATACCTATCTATATTTACATATCAGCCTATCCTTATATATCCCCCATTTTTTACAAACACGCCAAAATAATACTTACTTATTCTTATCTTCTGAAGATATCTGGTCAAAATGTGCTTAAACTTAGTATTTGCATCAGTTAGGGCTTCCACCCATGTATCCTTCAGTGTTTTCATAAAAACAATTTATGTAGAAACATTAGCTTCCATACCAGTAATAGTATCCAATGAACTGCAGTGGGGAGAAGGAACTAAATCTTTGGCTTTCTTCAAATGATTTTTCATTGACTCTAGGTGGGGAATAAGAGTTTCTTGTAGCTCAAGGAGTTCCATCCTTAGTTTGTATTCTTCATTTCTTAGCTCTTTCGGCCTTACCATTAACTATTTGACCTTTGAGTAATAGGCATGTAGAGATCCAGGCTCGGTTGATATGCTCTTTAGCTGCTCAGTCAACTCTTGTTCAAGAGATTCCTCTTTCTCTTTGATATCCTTAATGAATTGTGAAATGGAACAAAATTACTGAAATAACAAAATAATATAAGGCAAATTGTTCTCTATGTCATTACATGCTTCAAAAAAAGATACCTTGTCTAGTGAAATGTTATTCAAAATATCTTCTAACAGTCTTAGTTCCATGCTCTTCTGATGAACTTTCATCATGTATTCGGTTGTGTCTTTTTTTTATTCTTGCATTTGTCAAATTAAATCTGTCGGTTGATTAAGGAGACTTTCCTTTTCATCTACAGTAGCATCTGGTACAATCTCCCATAGTAATTCTTTGACATCTTCCAATATAGTGACTTTTTCTTCTTCTGTAATAGGGTATCTTGGTCAATTTTCTATTGAATCAACACTGCATATTTAGATAGTTCCTTTGGTTTAAGTGTATTGATGTCCAATTTTTGTATAATGATCAGTTGTATCAGGTCAATTTCCTTTCTCTTCTTGTATTTATTCTTCTTGATCAACATAATTTCACCAGTAGATAATTTTAATGCATTAGATGTGGTCTTTGTAGCATCAAATACACTTTCATCTTTCATTTCTTCTTGCTTGTCTTTACCTTTAGTTACCGGTGACTCCTCTTTCTTTCCTCTTGCTTTTCTTTGGTCTTCTCTTCTATCTATTCTCCTATCTTTTCTTATGTATTTTCTTCTTCTTGTCTGGCCTCAGTCTTGTCCTTTTCTTGGTCCTTTGGAAAATCACTGACTTTCTCTTGTTGTAGTGTGGTGTTCTTGGTAGAAGGTGCCTCAGTATTCTATTCTATGTTGGGCTTGGTGGCCTTAGGCTCCTTGGTTTCTCCTTGTTCTTTTTCTATAGGAAGTTTGGTTCCTTTCTCCTTAGTATCAGTTGCAACATTAGACATGCCTATATCAACATCCAAATACTTGTTGACTTATTCTAGCACTTCCTCTAATAGGGTTGCATGTGCATAATCACTAGTATTCATTTGTTGATTCTTTGTTGCCTTTTCTATCATTGCATCTTCATCTTCAGGAATTTTGGTGGCAGGGTCCTTCTCTGTAATATCTTCAATAAATATTTCATATTTATCCAATATAAGATTAATAGAATTGTCCTTACCTTTCTCTTTGGTAACTTGATCTTTTGTTGTCTCATCTTTCATGTATATAGAGAGAATTTTTCTGCATTGATCATTAGTCTCATTTTGTACTTTCTCTAACTCTCCAAGCATGATCCTTAAAGATCTACCTTTGATAAGAAATTGGTTGGAAAATTTCTTCATTGTCTTATGCATCTCAGTTACATACACTGTGGGTTGAGAAAGAATTAGGGATCTCTCCCTCATTTGCTTCTCAATATTCAATGCATATTTTCATCCATCTTCAATTTTACTATACAATTTAGAAGTTAGATGGTTAACAACTTCAATCGGTGTTAGTTTAAACTTGTACAAAGTGAAAACAATTGTCTCTTCTTTCTTGGCTTTACCTTCTTCATTCTGTTCGTTATACTTCATATTATCTTGCAATTCCTCCATTCTTCTTAAGTAACTCAAGTGACTCATCTAGAGTCATTTACAATCTGCTTGTGCTTACATTCTTATGTTTTATTAGATCTTCAGTATCGGTCTCACTGTCTTCTTGCAAACTTTCATTTTTCTCCTAGTCTGAATGGTAGCTTTCTTACTTCTTAAATATGTTTTATCTTTTCATTCTTCTTCTTCTAATTTGCATTTTGCTCTCGGTGTAGCTGTGGATATTTTTTTTGGTTTAGTAGTAGTAGTACTTAGTGAGGCCTTCATTGCTAGTGGCTTCTTTCCTTTTGTGTCAGAAGTTACAACCTCATCTGCTTCTTCACCAACTCCGAGATCCTTAGACAATTTCTCAATCATTTTATCTGTCCTCTTTTGGGCTTTAGGTATTAGGATTTCTTGTTTTCTCTTCTCTTTAACCTCTTCATAAGTGTCATATCTATTGTATTTCTTGTTAATAGGCTTTGCTAACATAGTCTCAATTCATTGAGATGCAATGTCTATGTCCATCTTGTATCCCATAGGTTGTATCCAGATACTTATTGGCTTAACTTCCCTGATAATGCATGTGTTGGTGTCCACTTCAAAACAAATAGTATCATGATATTTCTTAACTAATTGGGGTGGTATCCTAAACTTCTTATGCATCTTAGCTTGAAACTTGAAAAATTAATCATTCATTCTCATGTCAAGATTTTCACCTAGGCTCAAAATGTAATCATTTATTTGATATATGATTGGCTTCTCAGTGCTCCATGTAACATCACCAATAGATGGGAAGAAATTCTAAAAATAGAAAAATATGCATACCAGTAATGATCCAAACTTCAAATTTTTTGTCTTTGTGTTCCTTATGGTATTCATGTTATCTTCTAATTTCTTCAACAAAATCTCACAAATATCAATCTGCAAGTTCTTCACAATCTTGTATGCTAAATCTACAACTCCACATGGTACGTTGTCAACAATCGCATATTGAAACACTTGATAGGATATGATATTGCACACAAATTTTAGGTCGGGGCCTTCAATAGTAGATGTTTTCAGACCTCTCCCATCCTAATTTTCCTTGGTCAATTCACTCAATTTATCCTTCTCAATCTGCCTCATAGCCTTTGGCTTATCTCCAATCGGATAACTAGTTACAATGTGTAAAAGATCTTTTGTTATCTTCACTAGTTGGTCAAGCCATATGAAGTGGTCATGGACTGGGAAAAGAACCATTCTTATCCACTCTATTTTAAATAATTATGTAAAGTGAAGTGCATGTGTCAAACCTTTGGTTTCCAAATGAATATAGTCATCTTTCAGCTTTCTGTTCGCACACAACTTCTGAAATGACGCATCAATCTCAACTTCGCATATATCTTCAAATTTACAATGGATGAATGCTCACACATATTTGATAAAGATAACCCTTGGTGGAATTAAAGTTAGAGCTCCTATCATATTAGGTTTTGCTGCTATTTTTGGAGATATTTTGTACTTAGGGTTCATGGGTTCAACATTTTCCACAACAACTGGATTCTTAAGTTTAGGTTCCATTCTTTCAAATTTCTCTAGTAGATTCACTTAGGGCTTTGATTTTCTTAGCTCAATTGTGCAAATAATACTAGGGAAAAATCAAATGACTATTCAAATGCGCTCAACTAGTCTTAAAATAGATTAAAGTAGTTTAGGAATACCTTCTCAATCACTCGAATTCGCTTAAAGACTTAACTCTACAACTTTGCTCACAATGCTCTAGAAAATGATAAGTAATAATAATTGACAATGAGGTTTATTTATATCTTTTTCTAGGTTTAGGATTTCCAATGGTCATAATGACAATTAATGTTTCACCGACTTACTTTACCGATTACCTTTACCATTTCCTTTCACCGAATGAATTATGAATCATAAACTCAAAAGTATGTATCCAAATGCATCTAAGTATGCTAATATGGATCTCTGCACATATACTAAGACCCAATTTAAGATTTAAATATTTTCTTGCAGTTCCTATACATACCTTCCAACTAATTAGGTAGATTCGGTTGCACTCGATCTAGAGGATGAGGTGCCTTCAACTGTCCTGAATAATGTTCCATCATCTATAGTCTTTCTTTTCCATGTTCTATTCATCCGATCTCTCATCTCTTCAACATTTAATTTTGGTTTCTCATATGTATCTTTCTCAGTAGGATCTTTGCCTCGGTACCTGCACTCTTTGGCAAGGTGACCTAGCTTGTGAAAATGGAAGCATGCCATGCCATGTTTTCTCCAAGATCTCCTATTGTTCCTGCCATGTAGCAACATGCAGTTTGCAACAATATGTCCATACCTTCCACAGAGTAAACATGATATCCTTGTACTATAGTCCCATGGTATAGATGTACCCTGTCAGTTTGTTGGCATTTTCTTTTGGTTTAGTACCCATTTTTCATTTCTCTTTTGTGATCTATATTTTTCAAATTTGTGACCATACTTGTTGCAGTTATTGCAGTAGCCATCACAATTTTGCTTTCTTGTGTTTTTTTTAGTCTTTGATCTACATTCAAGTGCTCAGTGCCCATAATTATTTCATTTATAGAAATATCCATAAAACTTAGGTGAGGTTAGTGACTTATCCTTTTTTCTTCTACATACGTTTGCAGTATGTCTAGGTTTCCCAGAGTAGTAGCAACTAGGCTTGTTTAACTTCGATAGGGTAGAAGTGTCTTGATTGTCAGCTTGATTAGAGGAAAAATTGAGGTCAAAGGTCCAAATGTGAAAAATTGAATTTTATTTTGTTTATTTATGATCTATAAGGTCATTTGGATATGTTTCAAGTCATGTTGAGTCATTATGCAAAACTATGTAATGTAATTGCAACAAGTTGTCAAAGTTGTTTATCAAGGTCCTAATAGGTCAAGGAAGTAAAATATGTCAAAATAACCCATGGAAGGGTAAGAATTATGTAAAAGGTCATAAAATGTCAATTTTGATGTGTTTAGATGGTTTTTGCAAATTTTTAAAGTCATTTGAATAAAAGTTGTAAAATGCAACTTTCAAAAGTTGTAAAAAGACAAAAATACGAAGTTGTATGGTCACAAGAGGAAGTTGAGTAGTTGTAACTTCCATATGAAGGTGTAAAGGCTATAAAAACTTCTATAATGGTCATTAATAGGCATGATGTAAAGTTGGAGAAGGATTGGGAATCATTGGAAGCATTTTGGTATCATATTTTCATTGTTCAATCTATTGTTTTGTTGTCTTGAAAGTTCTCCCTCTTGTTTTAGGCCTTGTACAACAATGTACAATCTAGAAACAAGTGTATTTATATTATGATACTGTAGAAGATTTTGTATCAATTCAAGAGGAATGGAAAGATTATTCAATATTCTACAGTATCATAATATAAATACACTTGTTTCCAGACTGTACATGGTCGTACAAGGCCTAGAAACAAGAGGGAAAACTTTTAAGACAACAAAACAATAGATTGAACAATGAAAATATGATACCAAAATGCTTCCAATGCTTCCCAATCCTTCTCCAAATTTAAATAATTCCTATGAATTACCATTATAGAGGATTTTATATCCTTTACACCTTCATATGGAAGTTACAACTACTCAACCCCCTCTTCTGATCATACAACTTCATATTTTTGTCTTTTTACAACTTTTGAAAGTTGCATTTTACAACTTTTATTCAAATGACTTTAAAACTTTGAAAAAACCATCTAAAAATATCAAAATTGACCTTTTATGACCTTTTACATAATTCTTACCCTTCCATGGGTTATTTTGACATATTTTACTTCCTTTACCTAATAGGACCTTGATAAGCAACTTTGATAACTTGTTACAATTACATTACATAGTTTGGCATAATGAATCAACATGACTTGGAACATATCCAAATGACCCTATAGATCATAAATAAACCAAATAAAATTCAATTTGTCACATTTGGACCTTTGACCTCCTGTAGCTTAGGTGTTCCTGCACTAACTCACCTTTCTCAGTAGTGCTCCCACTATTGAATCCAACTCTAGTTTTGTCTTTCGGTTGTCAATGACCTTTAATCTATGCATCCAATGATCTCAGTGTTTCTTCATTTCTCTTTAGTAACTCATTGGATTGTTTTTCATATTTTAGTTCTCTCGACAATCTTTTAGCTTCACACTTCAGTGCTTGATTCTCAAATTCTTTTGTGGTCAACTCTAGATTTTCTCTCACTAGTTGATTAGTCATATTATAGTGTACTTTTGTTATCTTCATGATCTCATTATCTTTCTCATCTATTCTTGTCTCAAACTATCTTTTTCCTTCTTTAGCTAATCTCAGTGCATCTGCAATCGCTCCCTTAGAGTCAAGTATCTCACTCATTCTTAATGCTTTTACTTCTTGATCTATCTTTGGCAAGTTCATTTTCTCGGTGAGTGTCTTGTTTTTTTCCATGATTTCTACAATAGTTGAATCATCTTCATCACTCAGACTACTTTCAGATGATGTCTCAAAAGTATTAACATGCTCTTTTGTGGATTTTAGTTCAATGTACAACTGCTTTCTCAATTTTAAGAAATTTCCTAACTTTCTTTTCATATCTTCAATCACCTCTTGTGCACTCTCCAATTCAAACTCAAGACTATGAATTTTCTTAGATTGCTTGTAATTTTTCATAGTCACAATCTTTACTCTCGGGCGGTTAAACCCTTATCTCAAGAGTCCAAGTTGTGATACCAGTTATTGGAATAACTTAGGAAAGCTATGTATTGAGAGGGGAGGGGTGAATCAGTACCCTTAAAATGTTTAAGCATACAATCTGATCAATTACCAAGTTGAATACATTACATAATATGAACATAAAGTAAATGACTCAAATCATAAAATTTACAACACATAACACAATGATTTTGGTCATGCAGAAATCCTTTGTTAGAGGAACAATTGTGATGGAGATGACACCCACAATCCTTCACTAGTGTAGTATAAAGGTTTCTTGGTTAGAGCTACAATATTATCTAATCATGATAGCTTACCCTGTTAGAAGTATGATACTCGGTTAAAAGTAAAAAAGACTTATTTAGTCTACCTTGTTAAAGGATTTGACAATATCTAATCTAAGGGATGTACTTGGTTAAAGTAAATTTACAAAATATAAAGACCTGTTAGGGCCTACCCACAAGTGGGATTTGTACTTCTCTAATTAAAACAAAATTTAGTACAAAATGTTTGATAAGAATGCATCATTCAAATTTTGTCCAGACTCATTATGCTCATTAACTATGTTACCTTATTCTTCACTCGGTAGCTTAGTATTATAAGCTTTGCTTCCTTCTTCTTATGTCTCCCTCACTTCTCTTTGCAACAACTTCATCAACTTCATCTCTTCAACTTAAGTAACAACAACATCAACAACTTGCTCATTCTTTCAATCTGATCTCTTATACAATTTCTAGGCTAACCAGATCTAGGGCATCATCATTCAATGGTAGAGGTTAAGTGGTTAAACTTTGGTTACATCTGCAATGTCTTGTACCTCTTAAATAATATTCCTAGAGAGGGTAGAGGTAAAGAGGTGAGTGGAGTGGAGTGCAGTGGAGTGGAGTAGAGTAGAGTAGAGTAGAGTAGAGTAGAGTAGAGTAGATATATCCATGAATTTGTCTCAAAAATTTCTTGATTGAAGGTAGTCATTAAGATGTTACACCTTCTAATTCTAGTAATGTAACACCTCTATATTTTCCCACCAACATTGAGATGACACCCAATAGATATCCATGAATTTGTCTAAAATGTTTCTAGATTGAAGGTAGTCATTAAGATGTTACACCTTCTAATTATATTAATGTAACACCTCTATATTTTCCCACCAACATTGAGATGACACCCAATCCCTTTATCTTCCCCTTTTTTCTTCATTTTGTCTCTCTTGGCCTCTTCTAAACTCTTGAACACTCTCTAGCTCTAAAATTTACAATTTCTTACTCTTGGCTAGTTCTATAAATTTACTCCTACTTATTTCACTCATCCATTTCTCACTAACATTATTGTTCATAAAGAAACTGCATTGGCTTGGGAGGTCTATATTCTTTCACTAGTCTAACAAGCCTTTAGTTTCTGGTGTTCAAAGGGGCGTTTATTCCTCTTAGGTTATCATATTTTCTACTTCATTTGTCTTTTACATCAATGTACCTTATTTATATATTATTTGTTTTCATTTATATTATGATTTTATCACTATCAATATACCTTTTCCATCTCTATATTTTAAAACACCAAAGTTAGGGTTTGATTGTGGAAAACCTGTAAATCAAACTGACGCAAGAAGGGCTGGCAGATGGGGCCAAGGGCTCTCCCAACTACCAAACCAACTTGTAGAAACAATGCGAAAGCCAAAAATAACACAGTGAGAGAAGAAAAAACAAAGATACTTTTCATTAATTGATCAAACTCATTACATGTCAGGTTGTAAGGCCTTCCCGGTTTGGGCCATATACATTCAATGAATTACAAATTGATCCTCATACTTGCAAGGTCACAGAACTACTTACAGATAATTTGATATCAAATCCTATTATGAAAACTGATACCAAAACTAAGAAAAAAGAAACAAATAAATACAAGAGTCCACCAAGAGAGGTTAGTGTGCAAATCCAGAAGTGAGACCCAAATTTAGGTCCACACAGATCCCAATCAGAGACCCCAAATCAATTAAGCCACAGAAATTTACTAAATAAGTCGGCCAACAGATCCAACTCCAAAATAAGCAACTCAGGCAAAGGATGACCAAGCAATAGAGTGACTTGGGAAAAGAACAACCCAAGAAATAGGAAACAAACCCAAGCATCAGAAGAGAAACCCGAGCAACAGGAAAAAAACAAGCATGCCCGAGCAACAAAAACCTGAGCAATTGAGACCAACTCGGAACAAGCATAACCGAGTGATAGACCCGATCAATAGAGTACTTCAGGAGTAGTCTCCAAATAAAATATAGAACAAAACAAACATCTTTTTGGTTGAGTAGGATTGCCAAGGACCCAAGATGCTCCTGCATCAAACACCTAGGGTACAAGAACTGATTCCCTGAATCATGTATCAGGTCCAACTTAAAATTAATCCAACTTAGATTGAGAAATCCAATATGAGTCCTCAATCAGTCTGTTCTTCCACTTTACTATATATTCCATGTATTCTTTTCCTCTTGTACTTCTTCCAATTTTCTGTTTCAAAATCTATTCAACTTCCTCTGTCTGCTTCTTAGGATAATCACTTGGTATTGTCACTTCTTCATCAGGTTCATGATATTCATACAAGTCTGAAATATTGAATATAGGTGATATATCCATGTCATCAGGTAATTCAACTTCATAAGCATTTCCACTATCAAATCATGGTTGTAGCTAATGGGAATATGATCATTTTTATTGTTGGTCAATGCAGCGGTATGACTAGAGCGCCTATCGGGATCCCAATCCTGAGTAGCTGATGCAAGAGCATTATGCAGTTCTCTCCCAAAATTCTAGTTTGTGTTACGTGGAAGAGACGACATGTCTTCTTCTTCATAGTCATCATTGGGAATGAGAACAGGTTCTGGTTCAGAGTGTTCACTTAGAGGTTCATTGGTGCGAACAATGTCTTCATGTAGAACATATGACACAAATTTGTGAACCATATCCACTTCATATCCACTGTAGCATCGAAGAAGGAGACCCATTCATACTCATTAGATTTTGTTTCAATTGAGTGGGGTAAATATAACACATGTGTAGGAGCCACAGTTTTCCCTTGGTTAGGATGTTGTTCTGATAGAGCATCATCTTGACCATAATCAAATTGGATAGGAGCTCGATCTATGTCCTCCAAGAAATGAGAGAGAGTCCTTGGGACACTTAGGTAATTATTGTTTTCATTTTTATGATCTGCTCCACACTGAGTGGAATTATCTTCTAATTTTTTAGAGGCACGAGGAGGGACCTCCTCAACAGCATGCACTCGGTCATTTGAGAAATGTGGTAATTCAATAATATGAGAGGTGAAGAAAATTTCCCCCAATTAGGATGTCTATCATTTATGCCTGACTCTTGAGTGGATATCTTTGCAATAGTTGAAGTATTGGATCCATTTGGTTCAAAGGAATCTCTATGAAATGAGGGAATATATGGTTCTCCTTGATAGCTGGATTGTCAGTGGCGGCATGCATCAATTTTTCAAAGGGAAGAGGAGTAACCTTGTCCTCACCTTTAGTATTTATATCATATGCATCCGCATGAGAGCTACTAGGATGATTGTTTTTAGGGGAAGAATGGATCTTTTTTCTCATGGTACCCTACGTGAGTCTTGTCTGCAGGATCTCGAAAGTCATCTCAAAGAGGTTCTACAAGACCTTTGTCCTTTCCCAGGGGTCCTTTACCCATATACCCCATTTGTTTCACCATCTGATATCCTTTCCCATATTTATGTGGGTAGATCTCCACATGTTTAACTTCATGATTTTTCTCTTCACCTTTGTATAACCAGGCAAGGACAACCTTTTCCTTATTTTCTTTTGAAAGAGACACTCGTTCTTTCACCATGCCATTCCCCTCATGTATTTCTACTTGTTTACCATTTGAAGGTGGGAAATATGGGGATGGAATACCATAAGATCTAGGAGAAGCAGGGAGAGATGTCAGTTGGTATTCTCCCATGCCTATGTTGTTGATCTTAATTTTTACTTCAAAACTTTTCTTAAGTGCCTTTTGAGATGCCTTAGAGTTTTGTAATGCTTCTTTATTGTGCAGGACCATACTGTCGGCTTGCTTCAAGATGTTACATGAGTAGGTGTTGTCAACAAGAATGGTCACTTCCACCCTATTGTAGGGAAATTTTACACACTGGTGATATGTAGAGGGGACCTCTTGCATGTCATCAATCCAAGGTCTCCCTAGAAATATATTGTATGCGAGAGGCAAGTCAAGCACTTGGCAAGTGACATTTCTCTCAATAGGACCTACCCTGATGGGGAGTACCACAAGTACTTTGGATGATCGCTCTTCCTCATCATATGATTTTCTGGGGATCAATGGTATGCTCAGAAAATCCTAGCGATGTGACCATCTTGAGAGTACAAATATTTAACCCAGCGCCTCCATCTATCAAGACATGTCTGACCCAACTTTTGTGGATCAAAACCTCTATGTGCAAAGGTTGATTGTGTGGGTGGCTAAGAGATTTATCATCTTCCTCTGAGAAAGACAGATGGTGAGGAGAGGTTAAATGATTAACCATGGTCTGAAATTGACCAACATCAAGGTCCTTGGGGATATTGGTTTCAATAAATGCAGTTTCAAGGAATTCCTTATGTGAAGGTGATAGTTTCAACAATTCTATATAGAAATATGAGTAGGGGTTCATTGCAATTGATCGATCAAGTTGTAGCTTGTAGAAACCTACTTTGATTATGTCAGTTTGTTTGTTTTTTTAGATGTAAATGCTAATCCCTTAAGGGTAATCTTAGATTGGCCTCTAGTAACCACATTAGCAGAATCAGGTTCCTTATCCTTGATGATAGTAACATTGACGATTATGTTAGAGGGTTCAAGCATGTGGATCACATTGTCGGTATTGGCATATGTGTGGTTTACCATAGCTCCTATCATTTTTGATGATTCACCCTTCTCGTAGGATGGCAAAGACTGCTTGAAGGCTTTATGATCATCATTTGAGCCATGAGTACCAATTGTGATAGTTTTGTTATCAATCAGATCCTATATCACATGCTTTAGTTTCATACAATCATTTGTCTAGTGTCCTTTATTTTTATGAAACTCAAAGTAGTGATCATCATTCCACCATTTTTCTTTTACGTCGGGCTCCCACAATTTTTAGTTGGGGATTGTAATGATCTTGTTGGCAACGAATTTTTTTAACTCATCCTCCAAGGGTTCTCCAAGAGGAGTGAGGTTTCATTTGGGTTGAGGAATCCATGGTGCTTTGTCTTTCCAAACATCCTCAGTGTTTTTAGAAGCATTGGGGGTAATTGAATTTTGCCTAGTACCCTATATGCTAGTAGTAAGGTTAAATACTAGTTCGTTGGGTTTAATCTCGGGTGAGTGAACAACACTGTCATTGACCACATTGCGGTTCTTATTCTAGTATTTACTCTTGTCTTTATTATTGTTGTTGTTGTTTTTTCTTGAAGACTTGGTGTCTTTATTCAAAGTAATATGGCCTTTTCTAACGAGAACATCCTCGATTCTCATGGCAATGTCTACCAAGTCACTGAAGGAGGTATGTTTTTTGCATTTGTGTTGCGTAATTCATTTCAGGAACCAAGTTGTTGATGAAAAGGTCAATCTTTTCTAGCTCTGGTATTTGTCTAAGGTATCTCGAGAATATCTTCCTCCACCTTTGGAGAAATTTCACAAATGGTTCGCCAGTATATTGCTTAGTTTTGCGAAGCTTGAGCATAGTAACTATGTGTAATATGTTGTAAGAGTAATGTTGTATAAATCTTTGTACCAACTCATCAAATGTTTGTATGCTAGGTGTGAGTTTTGTGAACCATTCCAAGGCCTGGCTACTGAGGCTATGTGGGAATATTCACATTAGATAAGTCCTCTCATCCATGAATTCTATACTAAGAGCACAAAATTATCTTACATGGTCCTGTGGGTCACCATCCCCATTGTATTTATCATATTTAGGAATTTCAACCTTTGGGGGAAAAGGCGGCATATGAAAATTCTTATAAAACGTGAATGGACATATGGATTCCAATGAGTATTTTCTAGGAGGTTGTTCCTTTTCTTTCTTGAGCTCTCTTAACTCACATCTCATATCTTGCAATTGTTGGTTGAGGATAGTGATAGGTGACTTTTCTTCCTATTGTATGAGTCCCTTAATGTCAAAGTCAGGTGGAAGCTTAACACCTGTTGATGCAAGATGCATGAAATTTTTATCCTTGTCTAATTGCATGATGGCTTGCATCATCTTCTGAGAATGTTTATCTTGCTGACACTTCCTAATCTCTTCAGAAGTGGGCTCCTCTATGAAAGAGGAAGCACTAGTATGTTGACTCTGATGATCATGTTGGGACCCCCAATCATAAGCTGACATGGTTGATGTATTGTGTGCAACCAAAGTTGAAGAGTCAAACAAGGGTATTGTTGGTTGTTGATTCGAAGTGTCCTTGTGTGAGATCTTGGAATCTGTCTTGGGTTTCTGACAGGAAGGTAAGTCTTGAGCAAAGTCATCTATAGCTTTTACCTTAGAATAGAGATCCACCTTTTGACTTCTTGTTTGGACCATGTACAAAAATTTGTGACTAACATCTCTAGAGGATCAATGTGTCAAGTCAAATATCAAAGATTAGAGATTTGTTTGATGAAGAAAAAGAGGTTAATTTGGTTGTTAAACTTGTGCAAGGTATCATGCGTTTGAGGTTTGAATACCTGCTAGACGACACTTGCGACAAAGTTGATAAAGAACCAAGAGAAAAGAGTCAATATGATTGAGAGAGTTCTAAAAATCTAGGACAAGAAGACAATAATGAGTATAACCACCAGATTTGAAAGTTGAAAAGATCGTGACAAGGTATAATAGTAGCTGCTACAAGAGAGTGATCAAATAACAAAGATCTTAATGTTGGACTGATTTCCACCTAGGTCTCATACGACAATATAGGGGTTCTCAAACGACAATACAGGAGTCCTCATACGATTTTCTTCCCTCTAGATATGTTTTCACATGACAAATGCTATGGCCTAAAATGATAAAAGACTCTGGGACAGTTTCCACTTGTGTGAAAGAGATTTCAGACAATTTTGTCTATTTGTTTGAGGTAAAAATATTGATGTTTGCTATCAAAATGTTTGTTTTTAAGGAATATGTCAAGTTTCAAGGTGTACAAGCACATCAAACACAAAGTGTGAAGAACCAAACACTTTCTACCCTATAGTCAATTTGGCTTAGTATCACAATCTTTGCCCATGCTTGATATTCCTTCGCCTCACACAAAGTGATATTGGCTTTTGCCAGGACTAGGCACATTGTGGGTTTTGGAAAGAGACTCAATGCTTGAATCACATAAGCTCCCCCATGCCACATTCATGCTTTCAAACGTCCTTGGGAATACATATGTTGGGTGTAAAATCTTGGGGTGATCCGGGTAAAGTCCACTTGGATAAATCCTTGCACGAATATTATGATACTTTTAGAGGTAGATCGGGTAGCCTCTATCTAAGAAGTGTCTAGTAAGTTCATATGTTCATTACTACTCCTTGTAGTTTTGTAAGAAAAATTGAGGCGTATAGCCCTACAAACACCCAAAATGTATAGTCTTGCATGCAAGATTGAGACCTCTCGGCCCTACACAAGTTGTGAATGTATCTCCCTTGTAGACTTGTAAACAAGATTGAGACTAAGAAAGACCCTACAAGCGCTCAATCAAATGTATCTCTTGTTTAGAAAGACTGGGGCAACGAGGCCCTACATTTGAGAAATCATTAGAGATAGAAATAGCCATGTCTTCCCTCTCTTTGGATTGAAGGAAGCATTTGATTATAGTGGGGTGGAAGTAGCCAGGTCCGCTTGTTCCCCACTTAGGTCATTCCTAAGAGATTGCTCCCTTGATAGGCCCTCTAAAGGTTTAACTTGAAAAGAAAATGGATTGGCAACAAAAAGGAGTCTAGATTTCTGATTCTCCCTTAAGGGGAAATGAGCATACTCTCCTATCCAGTATCATTTTCTCCACACACACACAAGAAACGCTTTAAGTTCTTTCCCAAAGATTTAATTATTTAATGCAAAACAAGTGAGTCTAGGTTTTTGATATTCCCAAGAGGAAAGAGAGCATACTCCCCTAACACTTGCTTCAAAATCAAACAAGAAAGATCTTTCTAGTTAATCTATGTGCCTATGAATCAAAAGAAAATGCTAACAAGCACAATCATTTGGTTGATGTGATTTCAAGGCAACCTGAAAACATAATCATTAGTAGTCTCAAGTTTCCTTTGACAAGCATCCTACAAACACAAACCATTAGTAGTTATATAAAATAGTGTGCAAACATGGCTTTTTCAAGTGTGTCTTCCCAAAAATGTTCTGCAAAAACCAGTTAGGCTACAAAAATAGATAGTAAAACACCATAGAAGACATGTCAAAGATTAAAAACTCAAAATTAGCTCAAGAGAAACCCTAAAAATGCTTTCTATTTCTGAAATGATAAAGTACATAGCAGATCCTTGTTGGAGATTTGATTCAGAGCAGTTGATTGATTGTATGTTTGTCATTGATGACAACATATAATACACAGTAGTAAATCTATATGAACTTATGTGAATGATGACATGAAGACTTGAATGGATAGATATATGTTATTGACATGTTTATTATGTCATGTTCATACACGCAGACCCAGATATGATGTTTCAATAAATTTATGCAATTCTGTTATTAGCAGTTACAGTTCTGGATGTATAACAGTTTAGGGCCGACATATATAATGTGTCTCATGAGTTGCGCCTATCTTCAGGATATGCATGTGTATATGCATGATTAATTATGAGTTGATGATATAAATCTAAAGGCACCAAACGTGTTTCAAGATGATTGCAAAGTTATGGTTAATTTGGTTAGGCTGACTTAGTGAAGCGTCACGTCTGTTCAACATTGACTTGCGAGGAATTAATATTGTTTGTGTGCTTAGTTAATCTGACTAATATATTGATGAAGTGTTTCTAAGATCCAACATGACCTAATTTGGAGAAGATACTTATAGCAGTTCAATTGTGATATGCCAAGTGTGGATGATACAAAATGTAAAGAAAGATGTACAAAGCAGATTATCAGAGTTGGTTCATTCATCAAGGATCTATGTGAAGAAGTGAAAGATTGTAATACACTGGAATTGATCAATAAAGAAGGTCTACTCTACATCTCATCATCAAATATAGTGCATATCTATTATACAAAAGTTTGTAGCCTTCACCATCAAGCAGTGAGCTTTTGGATAGTGAGTCCACCACCCCTAACAGGGTTATTTGTAAAAGACTCCTAACAGGGTTCGACCCTTAACCAGGTCACTATACTTATTGCATTGTATTGTACAACTCCTAATAGGATTGAAATATCTTCTAATAGGGATTACTACAAACAAGTATAGTTTATTGTGGGTGCTAATTCCCACTGGGGTTTTTACCATTTGGTTTCCCCGTAATCAAATTATGTGTTGAGTACTATGTTATCTAATTTTTTGTATACTAAAGTAAAAGAAGTAAACAAAAGGACTTAATTAACTGATAACTGATTCACCCCCCCCCGCCTCTCAGTTATCCTTTGGGACTATTCTAACAATTGGTATCAGAGCCAAGTGCCTTGGAGAAGAATCCTAACAGCTTAAGGTAGATCAGATGTCTTACTTCAGAAAAGAAAGCCCTAAGTTCGATGG
>MU224419.1:2005463-2016125 GCA_018584345.1 Thuja plicata
AGAGAGAGAGAGAGAGAGAGAGAGAGAGAGAGAGAGAGAGAGAGAGAGAGAGAGAGAGATGTCTTAAAATACACCAAATGAACTTAAAGACTTTATCTAGATAGCTTCTTCTCTAGCACTTACACACAAATATCAAAGAAATATGTTAGGGTGGGCTTTATAGTATGTTACTATAGTCAAATTGACATTTTGGTGCTTCCACCTCCATTGGAAACCAAGACAAAAAAATAATTGATAACAGAGATATAAATGAAAGGTAAAAAATATGCTATCAAAGACAACAAGATAATATTCTCAATAAGCCTCAAAATAATACTTTAGCAAAAAAAATTGTTCATGAGACCTCCTTAGAAGATTTAAATAATTTGTTTAAAAGATTTCAATAATTTGTTTTAATTACATTAAATAATAAATTAAATATAATAACTTGTTCAATTGACATTAGTTTTAATTAGAAAAAGCAATCACAAAATATGGTCCAACTTTTGAACTTTAATTTAGAAATTAAATGTAATATTGAAGTTTTCCAAATTACCGAATCTTACCTTCTTACCTCTACATCATACACCCACACAACATTATCTAGTTATCTAATTGGAATAACTAAATGCCAAATACATTTTTTCAACATATTAATATAATTTAAGCTCTTTCTAAAAGAAAATAATATACAACATTAAAAATAAAAACATAGCAATGGATTTAAAAGAGATAATAAAATTATGGGTACATATTATGTCTCAATAATATTTTCTCTTTGTTTTTAAAATGAAGATAAGTCTTGCCTAAATTATCATCCAAGAAGAGATTTCAATAAATGGATTGAAATCTTTGATTCAATAATGAACCATATTTCAAACAATGAACCAAGACACATTAAAAAAGTTAAATACACCCTTCTTTAATATCAAAGGTTCCAGTATTCTATTATTTCGAGCCATTTTCCAAAAAAATTGATGAAATGTTAAACAGTTGTCAACTTCCACAATAAAAATATAAAAAAAAAGTTGAGTTAAATTCATTGATTCTCCAAATTAAAACATCTCAATCAAGACAACTTTAAACCCAACATTTAAACATACGTCTATTTTTAGATAATCTCCAAAGATATAAAAACACATGTAATTCCATTAAAAGAACGCTCAACAGAATTTTCGTTGCAAATTTAACTTCCTTCGATCACCATCTATTAATTGCAATGCATTATTTAGTTAGTTTGTCAAATCAAATTCATTCTCAATCTTTATTTGTTAACCCAATTTAACAGTTGGACAAATAAATGCAATCCAATTTCGGAAACTGTTTTCAACCAGTATGTGATAAAAAACATATCACAGAATTTCAGCAAAAGAATGTGCGTTGGATAAAAGGTGTCGGTAATGATTTAAAATTGACAGAAAGACAATTATTGTAAGGTCTGAAGAATGAAAAATAACGACAATACATATTCACCGCCTTTAATAAAACAAAATTAAGAAAATTAACATTTCCGAACGGAAAGCGATAAATATCATTTCACAGAATCTGAGCCAAAGAACATTTAAAAATGTCTGCAATGATCTACAATTCACAGAAAGACAATTTTTGTAAGATCTGAAAAACGAAAAATAATAATCACAATGCAAATTCAATACTTTTAATAAAACAAAATTAAGAAGAAAAAGGTTAAATCTCAGATCTCCAGTCTTTTACAACACAAAGCTAGCAAGAAATCTGTGAAATCTTCCACATAATTAGGGTTTATAACCTTAAACACAGCCAGAAAACCCTGAAAAGTTCAGAAAGCTCATATAAATCAAGAGCTAGTAAACTTTGTAACGGCCTTTGTGCCCTCGGAAACCGCATGCTTTGCGAGCTCTCCCGGAAGAACAAGCTTTACCGCCGTCTGAATCTCCCGAGATGTAATGGTAGGTTTTTTGTTATATCGGGCCAATCTGGAGGATTCGCTTGCCAGCTTTTCAAAAATATCATTGATAAAACTGTTCATAATTCCCATTGCGTTACTGGAAATGCCGATATCAGGGTGCACCTGTTTGAGAACCTTGAAAATGTACATCTTGTAAGTCTCCACGCCCTTCTTGTGCTTCTTCTTGTCTGTCCTTTCTCCTGCTTCCTTCGCCATCACCTTTGCTGGTGACTTTTCTGCAAAAGGCTTCTTTTCCGCGACAGGCTTTTTCTCTGCTTTCGGCGCCATTGAAATGCAATTATTCCTTTCCACTTCTGACACAGTAACCCTGATTTCAATTGTAATGATATTTATAGGTGCCTGGATCGCTTTTCTATTGGGTTTTTCCCTTCGCCACGGATTGGTGACGTGGACACAACCGTAGCCGACGATGTAGAATTCGATGGGTTAGTTCGAAAATAGAATAATCTGACAGTTATGCCTCTTGGCATTTCACTAGATAAAATCCCTAAGTGATGTTTCTTCTTTAAGTCTATAAAATTTTAATTAGAAAAACTTAAATCATCAATTTAGTACGTGTTTACTGCTAAGTACATATTTGGAAAGTAAACGTTTTTGAAATAATTTTTTAAAATTAATAATAAATATAAATTGGTTTGTAAATGTTTTTTAAATATTTTTAAAATTTAATAATAAAATTTAAATTGGTTTGTGACTGGTTGTTTAAGAACATTTTGATTTGTGAAGAATGGAGGTGTGTGGAATACGTGTCATTTAATATGTAAAGGTCTAAGAAGAGGCTATTTTAATTTGTAAGGAATTGTGAAGTCAATCATATGTAGAGTAAGGTTATTTTGTATGTGAAACATAATTATTTTGTATGAATACAAAAATAAGGGAATAGGGATATTTTGATTCCAAAGGATTGTGGAGTTGATCATATGTAGGGTAAGGACATTTAGTTTATGAAGAGTAGTCATTGCATGATTACAAAATTGAGGAATGAGGCTATTTTGATTCAGAAGGATTTTGAAGTTGATGATATATAGATTAGGGGCATTTGGTCTATTCAGGGTAGTATAGAGGTATTTTGATTTATGAAAGGAAATATATTATATATATAACAAAAGTAGAGTAACTTATAGAGGTTTTTTGATTTATGAAAGAAAATTCTTCATTGAAGAAATATTCTCCATTGAAGCAAGATTATCTCCTCGATGAAGACCAAGTAGAGGAGTTTTCAATCAAGCAAGAAGATCCTTCCTTTCATCCACATACATTCTTCCTTTATTCCAAGTGATTATCAAGCATATCTACATTGAAGATATATGAGTTGTGTTCATAGATCCATGCATTTGTGAGGCAATCCTTGATTCCTATTCTACATTCCAAGGTCGAATCCTTTATTTTAAACACATTCAAACATCTTCATGGGTATGCGCAATTCCTATATCCATCCATGAGGGTTTATGCAAGGTGAATAAAACATTTACCTTTTTACATACTTTCCTTTATGCAATTTCATTACATTTTAATGCTTGATTCATAAATAGGGGTTTGACCAAGGCAAACCCCTTTTACCCAATCTTTTCTACTTTTTTATGTGTGTAGGAATAGGTTACTAACATGCCTACTAGTGACATTCCTATTACTATTGATATCAACTCTTCCCATGCTTCTCATGATGAAGATGAGACCTTAAGAGTTCCTCCTATACAAGTGCAAATTATTTCCCATGACTTTGAAAATGATTTCCCCTATACAAGTGCAAAATGTTTTCTTATTGACAACATAGTGAATGCTAGGTCAAAAGACAAATGGTTAGTTTTGAATCCTCTAACAAGGTCCCACTTAACAATGTGTTTGTAACCTTTAACAGGGTTGGCTCTTCACCGAGCTCACTTCAGAAGAGTGAAAATTTTGGGTTACCGGTCCCAAGTGGTTTTTCCCTTAACAATGTTTCCACGTTAAAATCCATGTGTCAAACGTGTATTTATTTCATTGCATTGATAGTTTACTTTACACATTACTAAAGCTGGATTGGTCAGTAAACACTAAGTTTAATTGTTGCTACTCGATAAAGGCTATAAAAAGATAAACAATATATCTTACCGACCAGTTTAATATTTGTAAAAATTTCATAAGGCATACATCTTGAAGAATTGAAAGATAACTAGAGGATATTATATTTGTGATATAAGTTTTGGTTGGATTATTGGAATTATTTTTAAAGCCACTGATTCTCTCCCCCACCCCCCGCCTCCCCACCCCCCCTCTTAGTTATTCTAACACTTAGAGAAGAAGATGAAAGGTAAGATGATGGAGAAGGTAACTGCAGATCAGAATAAATTGATAGATTTGATAATGGAAGTTAAGCCTACATTGACTGAGGTAGGTCAGTTGTTTACCAAAGTATCAAAGTATTTTGATTTTGTTCAAGATTCGGAACAAAGCAAAGTGGAAACTCACAAAGAGCTGGAGAACCTAAGTGGTCAACTTGATCCTATAAAAAGCTTAGTCACTACTTTTAGTAGTTAAGTAAAGAAAATGTCACACAAGATAAAGTAGATTCAACATGAGAAAGAGAACAAAACGCTTACCCTACTAGAGCTTCAATCATCCTTATCACCTACAATAGAGGTCATGCAGCTAAATGCGAAGAAGGAAGAAAACATACTTGCCTTACCAGACATGAGTACTATAGATAGCATGGAAGAGATTTCTTCTAGTTTGATTGAGAAAATAATTTCTTTGGGATACTTGTAGAAGGCATGGGAAACATCCTTGGATTCAACAAAGATAAACTTCAAGGTGATCTTTGACAGGATGCAAGTAATATTTGTTTTAGTGTACATATTCCAATTTTTGTACCTTTGGCATTGTTGTCAAAGGGGGTATAAGTATAGGTAATATTGGGAGTATTAGTCTATAATAGTTATTTATATATACTGATAGGGAGTCATAAGCTGGTATATATTATTTTTCTCTGATCTTCTAGTATTGAGATTGTGATCGCACAATTGTAAGTAGTTAGCATGTGTTTCCCATCAATGCCAAAGGGGGAGATTATTGGTATTCTGATGGATTTTGAGGTGCACTCATAAGGAGTCACTTATTTGGTTTTCATTGATGGAAACTAAGTCAGTATAGTCATGAAATAAAATAGGTGAAGTAACGACACAATTGGTGAGAAGGTAATGCAAAAAATTGGCTAAGTCCAGAAGATCGGTAGTCAATGAGAACATCAATTTGGTGGAGATCATGGTAGAAGTGGAATTATCAGGAGAGGTCACATATACAACATCAACATGTTTAGATTTCAGTGTGGTTCCAACCACAACTCATTTGATTTATTAGTAAAATATTTTTTGGTGTTGTAGACATTAAGACAAGTAGAACACTTGAGCTCTTGAGTAACAGTTGGTAAATCATAGATCGGTGAGCAGTATAGTATGTGCGATGATATATGATGATATGATGACATGGAATAGAGGTTATGGATTTTATGATTTTGACATTTACATGATCGATGCAATCATTTAAGATGGATTTGAGGTGTTGCATTGGAGAAGTCAAAATTTGTTTGACTAATTTGGAGATATAACTTACATATCTTATCTTGTTCTAACGTGGTCATGATAAAATGTGTTATACATCAAGATTATCACTTTGGCACATGGTTCTTTCATGGGAAAGTATTTGAAGATCATTTTTGGTGCATTTGATGTCAGTACAAGTTGTGTATATATTGGGAATTGCTCATATTGAAATGTTATTGTTGTTGTGGGTGATGCGGTTAGGATTTTATGATTTCAATTTGAGGTTGTGATCAAAAAGTTGAGAGAGAGAGAGAGAGAGTAGTTACAAAGTACAGAGAATAGATGGAATCTGACAAGCAATCAGTGCTACATCTAGACCACTCATCTTGGTGTTCCCTCATACTTGAAGCAAGAAAAATCCCTTAACCGGGTGAACTCTTAATCGGGTTTTGAAATCCTCTAGTGAGGTAGACCATAACTGATTTGATTGTACTCCTAACAGTGTACTAGTCACTCCTAACATAGTGAGCCCTCAGAAAGGATGATTGTAACTCCTAATAGGGAAAACTCATTTACTGCAGTAGTGGCTTGTGGGTTTCATCCCCACCATTTTTTTCTCCCTCTAACCAAGGGTTTCCATGATAAAATATATATTTCATGTGTGATGAGTTAGTGGATTCTTGATATTACTTTATTTTATGTGTTTGCATAAGTTATATATGCTTTATGGTTTTGAAAGTAATTCTGTATTTATTTAGATTATTGCTTGAATTTGTTTATTAAATTTTTGTACTAATTCACTGTCCCTCTCTGTACTTAATAATTCCAACAAAATGTACACTGAACCTGGTAGAAAGTGGGTCAAAATCGTCACTAATAAATATCTTCTTAACATCAATCCTATAAGTATCTTTAGAAATAGAATCCCACCCCAAAGGTTCCAGAGCTTGGAAATTTATCCTAGAATGTAGAGAAATCATTTATAATAACTTAACTTGGGACATTGGAAATGGTGACTCCACCTTATTTAGGGAAGACTCCTAGGGAGGAAACAATCATTTGGTTAGAATGGTCCCTCCTAAGGTCAAGGATACTTTAACCAATCTATGGGGTAACAAAGTTAGTGATTACCTTGAGATCCCAATTGGGGATCCTAGTCTAGGTTGGAAGTGGAAATCATGGGATAAGACATCTGTCACTTTTGCTGAAAAGTTAGATTTGTTGGAAACACTGAGAGGGGGGAGGGTGAATCAGTGTTTATCTATTAATTACTTTTCCGCAACTTAAACATAAATCAAACATACATAGAATGAAGCTTAACATAAGAACTCATAAAACATGATATGATTACAGGGAAACCTTGATCAAAGGAAAACCCCGGCGGGAATTAGTACCCACAAATATTGTACTAGGTATAATGAACTTGTTAAATTTCCTTTGCCCTGTTAGAAACAATCTTTACAAAATGAGTACAATGACCTAGTTAAAGGTCTGACCCTATTAGGAGTCTTTTGCAAAACCCTTTTAAAGGTATATGGCTCACTGCACAATATGATGAAGGCTACAACCTTCTGAAAGTTGATATGCACTATATCAAAAGTAAACTGTTGTGATGACACTATTTTCTGATCAGTTCTGTGTATGCGCAAATGCTATTACTCTCTTAAAGAGATATATCATATACTGACTTCATTATACCTCTTATGTATCTTCCTCTAACATAATAATTGACAATTGTAACATATCTTTTCATTACATACTTATATGTTCATATCCGAATAGGCGCGACCCAAAACAAAACTCTAGTCGGCCCTAAAACAAAATACACAACGCTTCCAAACAAGTCGCCTCAAGCGTGTTTACTAAAATTCTAATTAAATTATTACAAACATATAACCAAAGGTGCTTAACCATTACATTACAAAATAATTCAGGCTGATCAAAACACTAGTCGACTTCCATGCTCTGTCTTCTGGACTACTGGTCTATTGATCTACCTGTAACTTTTTTGTAATGTTGTTCCATACCATGTGTGTCTAGATGTAACATGTACATGTGTCATACAACATATATCTAAACGCGCATAAGCTGAATTGATCTCTCGCACATGCACTGATGTGATGATCGCTGAGTAACTCTGTCTGTTCTTTTTTCCATACTTAGTCATTTTGTCTTTCATGACAGAAACTAAATATGACTTTGTTGCCATGATGAAAACAAAAAATGAGTCATGCATCCTTAGGAAGTCAACTTTCCAACAATCTCCACCTTTTTCATTTATGGCAACAAAGGAATGTGGCCAAGTTACTCAAAATTACTTAACATAAAAAGTGACTGTATATCATAACATCTTATTGATATATACATATACTTCTCCACATATACACATTCTATCTTACTCCCCCTTTGACATTAATGAAAAAGGTGTACAAAAAATTGTAAGTCTTCTACAAACATACTCCATGTAAATTTCAGGGTACACAATCTGAAGAGATTGGATCTCTTTTTGCCAAAATACTTTCATAGCATCAACTGTCTAAAGATGCGCGCATAGGGCATAAGTCAGTTTCTCCATTTTCATCATATCCATGCAAGGACCTTGATCATATGTCACCATGGTGTCATCAATCTATTTGATGTTCTCATTAAGGACTGCTAGAGATGGTGCAAGTGCATTTCTCAACTGGGTTTGTCTTATCCTTATCTTGTTGATTTCCAATTTTGCCTTCTCAATTTTATCCAATTGTCCTTGATAGACATTATTGCAAATGTTCATGTCTTGCGTGGATGTTTCAACTAATTTTTTTATGCTATCCACCATTCACTCTGCCTCTTCTACCTCTTTAGTGTGCTCAGAGGTGAACTTCACTCTGTCCATGCAGTTAGCTATAACTTTCTTACCTTTAGCTGCCAATTCTTTCAGTATGGATTGCCCAATCTTTAAGGAGTTCAAGTCTAAAGTAAAGTTCTTTACCAAATCATTTAGTCTCTCCTTCTTGTATTCATCTTCAGCAATCTTAGTAGCAGAGTCTACTAAACTTGTAAAGTGTGATTTGAAATTTGTTAAAATGTTGTCTACATCTTCAACTAATTGGACTTTGGCTACTTTCTGGTCAGCAGGCACTAAGTCATTCAATATGTTTACTGTTTCCAAAAAGTGAGGGTTCCTCATCACTTGTTTCTCCTTTTCCTTTTCCATAACAAGAAACTTGATCTTAATTAGGTCTTCTTCTCCCCATGCATCTAGACTTGCCAAATCAGGAGTTAACCTTGACAACAATGAGGTAGATGGTTGAGTGGATGGTGAGAATATAGTGTTCTGACTGGTATCCATGCATTCAACCTTTACTGGTATCTCTTTTATTGGTGTCTTATCACCTTGAGTATCTTTTTCTTCATTTATATTAATTGGATCATTGATGGGAACTTCATCCTGTTGTGCAGATGTATCATCAGTGCACATTTCTTCAGTGCTTACAAATGCCTTATCAAATTTGTCCATGTCTTTTTCAGATGCAGTCATGGATATCTTTATATTATCAACTACTATAGTGTCTTTTGAGTCTTTATATGTATCAAAAGTTATTTTCACTGTGGGCGCTGAAACCTATGGACCTATTGTAGGTGTTATATGAGTCACTGGTTTTATAACCTGTTTAGGAGGAGTTGGAGTTTCTTTAGTAGTAGGCATCACTGGTGGATACATGTGTCTATCCATAAACACTTGTGCAAATGCCTTTTCAGTCTCTTTACCTATCCGCTCATATTCTTTGTTCATAATCTGTAGGGTCCTTGTCTTAGTTCAGAGATGAGGCTTCACCAGATCTAATAATATAGCCTTCTCATCATGTGAACATACAGGGAGAAGAGTATCCAATGTTTCTTCTCTAATATTCATGTCTTCCTCTATTGCATGTCTTTTCATGATCTCCAATAAATTCCATAACTGATCCGGTATCACTATCTTGAGTTCAAGAACTGTCTTCTTAAACTTGATCATATGAGATATGATCATAGAATGTATCTCAGTCTTATCAATTTCTTGATACTTGTCATAGACTTTAGAAAGTGAATCTAATCTCCCTTCATTTACAATCATGTTTCTCAAAACATTTAGACTACGTCTAAATCCTACCTCGGGAGGAGCTTGAGTATTCTTTGCTTTGCTCTGAGTGTTCCTTGAGGATGGGTGATTTGTGGGTGCCTATTTTCTTCCTCTAGTATTCTTGCTTGGTGTAGACAGTGTAGATGAGTCTAAATCAATGGTGGTAGAGGGCATAGAGGTGCTCTCTACTTTCTTCTTCTTCTGGATCTGTTCATCCTTCTCAAGTTCTTTTGCTATCTTGGCATCTCTAGCTTTGTCAAGATCTTCTTGAGTGACTCCATGAACTTTTAGTATGTTAGATGTAATTCTGGATGCTTTCCTTTTATTATCAGCACTGTGTAAGATAGTATCCACTTCATTGGTCTTCTCTCTGTAAGTGCCCCACCTAGGCTCATTAGGGTCTTTGGGCGCAGACAATAGAACTTGTGCATATCCTTCTAACACATGTTCTTCCACTTCATAACCAAGAGGATGAATCCATTTGGTTCTAGGTTCAACTGCCTCCATGCAAGTGCAATATGTTTCTACCATGAAACATATGGTATCCTTATATTTTTCAACTATCTTCTCAGATAATCTGAACCTATTCTACATTTTGATCCTGAATGTCTTAATATCCATATCCATGGCATCCCTTGCACTACTCTCTATCCATGAAGTTTTCTATGATTCTCTTGCCTTTAGCTGCCAACTCTTTTAGTATGGATTGCCCAATTTTTAAGGAGTTCAAGTCTAAGGTAAAGTTCTTTACCAAATCATTCAGTCTCTCCTTTTTGTATTCATCTTCTACAATCTTAGTAGTAGAGTCTACTAAGCTTATAAAGTGTGATTTGAAGTTTGAAAAAATGTTGTCTACATCTTCAACTTATTGGACTTTAGCTACTTTTTTATCAGCAGGCACTAATTCATTCAATATGTTTACTGTTTCCAAAAAGCAAGGATTTCTCATTACTTGTTTCTCTTTTAACTTTTCCATAGCAAGAATACTGATCTTAATTAGGTCTTCTTCTCCCCATGCATCCAAACTTGTTGAATCAGGAGTTAACCTTGACAACAATGAGGTAGATGGTTGAGTGGATGGTGAGAATATAGTATTCTGACTTGTATCCATG
>MU224419.1:2018933-2039353 GCA_018584345.1 Thuja plicata
GAGTTTTGGATCTACAAAACCTTGAGATGTGTCCAGCCTTTCCACATGTGTGACAAATGATAGGAGGTCTGATGCTTTTGTTCATCATGCTACACTGCTTTGCTGTGTGTCCATTGTAGTTACATATCTGACATGTGGTGTTCTACAAATTCCTTTGAGGTTGATTTCTCTGATTGTTTTGATTCATTCTTCTTTGATTTTGCTGTGAAATATTTCTTTGATTTGTTCTGCAATGTATAGCCCTGTGACCAAATTTATTACAGGAGAAACAATAACCATTGAAAGGTCTTACCTCTTTGCAATCTCTTGCCAAATGACCATGTTTATTACATGCATAACAAGTTCTATTAACTTGCTTGATTTCTCCTTTAGGTGGGTCTGTTTTAATCGCTGTAACACTTTCAACTTTCTTTGCTTTTGAAGATGCTTCATGAGGTTTCTTTCTTTCTTGCAATGAATTGACTTCACTTTTTGCTACACTGAATCCAAGACCAGTAGTGTCACCTTTTTTCTTTTGTGCATTAAGCTGAGATTGAAGTGAATCAGAACTTGTGTGGAGTTTATCAATCTTATCCTTTGCTTCTGTTAATTCAAATTCCAACTTCTTTTTTATGTTTTCCAATTCACAGACTCTCATGTTTTCTTTCAAGAGTTCATCATCTAGTTGTTTGCTTTCTTTGATCTTTTCTTCAATAGCAATTTGGCTGTTTGTGAGTTGTTCATCCAGATTTTCAACTTTATCTTTTAGAGACATCTTCTCTTCATTGAGATTTTTGATCATTTTCCCTAAGTCACTTGTAGAACAATCTTTCAATTCTTTTCTTAGTTTCTTGATAAGCATTTGTGAACCATCAACTTTCAATCTAAGTTCTTCATTTTCTTTTTTAGATCTATCAAGATCTTCAAGAGTTGCTTCAAGATTCTTTTTCAAATGTTTTTCTTCTATTGAGTCAATGATCTCCTCAAGTGGTTAAACTTATTTGCTGAGGACCAGAGCTCTGATACCAATTGTTGGAAACACTGAGAGGGGGGGAGTGAATCAGTGTTTATCTATTAATTACTTTTCTGTAACTTAAACATAAATCAAACATACATAGAATGAAGCTTAACATAAGAACTCATAGCACATGATATGATTATGGGGAAACCTTGATCAGAGGAAAAACCTGGTGGCAATTAGTATCCATAAATATTGTACTAGGTATAATGAACCTATTAAAGTTCCTTTGCCCTGTTAGAAACAGTCTTTACAAAATGAGTACAATGACCTGGTTAAAGGTCTGACCCTGTTAGGAGTCTTTTGCAAAACCCCGTTAAAGGTATATGGCTCACTGCCTAGGCTCACTGCACAATATGATGAAGGCTACAACCTTCTGAAAGTTGATATGCACTATATCAAAAGTGAACTACTGTGATGACACTGTTGTCTGATCAGTTCCGTGTATGCGCGAATGCTCTTACTCTCTAAAAGAGCTATATCATATACTAACTTCATTATACTACTCTTCTGTATCTTCCTCTAACATAATAATTGACACTTGTAACATATCTTTTCATTACATACTTATATGTTCATATCTAAATAGGCGCGACCCAAAACAAAACACTAGTCGGCCCTAAAATAAAATACACAATGCTTCCGAACAAGTCAGCTCAAGTGTGTTTACTACAATGGTAATTAAATTATTACAACCATATAACCAATGGCGCTTAGCCATTACATTACAAAATAATTGACACTGATCAAAACACTAGTCGGCTTCCATGCTCTATCTTCTGGACTGCTAGTCTATTGATTTTCCTATAAATTTTCCGTATTGTTGTTCCATACTATGCATTTCTGGATGTAACATGTACACATGTCATACAACATATATTTGAATGTGCATAAGCTGACTCAATCTCTCACACGTGCGCTGATGTGCTGATCGCTGAGTAACTCTATATGTTCTATTTTCCATACTTAGTCATTTTATCTTTCATGACAGAAACTAAATATGACTTTATTTCCATGATGACAACACAAAATGAGTCATGCATCCTTAGGATGTCAACTTGCCAACAAGATTTGCAACAAATTTTTATTTCTTGGTAAATAGTTCCCAAACAACGTGAAGAAAGACTAATTTCGACAGGCTCTAAGTCTGGGACCTATAAGGTCAAGGGTGGCTATAATTCTTAAGTCAAATCCCAACAATGCCAGGATTCAAAATTTCCATTGCATTTATATTGGGACAAATCTTGTCTCCTAAAGGTGGGAATGTTTGTATAGGCGACTATACAAAACTAGATCATTACTAATGAATGATTTAGGAAAATTAGTTATGAAGGTCCATCTAGATGCCCCTTGTGTGAAATTCAAGAAGAAATTGTTGATCATATTTTATTTAATTGTTATTATGCCCTCAACTATTGGAAATGGTTATATAAAAAAGTCCATTGGAAATCAACATGTTCCAATAATCTGGTTGACCATCTAAAAGCTTGGCTAATTATATAGAAGAATAATCTACATCACATCATATGTAGAATAGGTCCTTCCATACTAGTTTTGGAAGTGTCGAAGGAACACAATAGAGGGATTTTCCAAGATAAAAAATGAGCCTTCTAAGTCTATAAAACAAAACAGAAGCTAGAATAGTTGAAACTATTAATAACAAACTTGAATTTAAGACATATAGAGGGATATTTCTCTCACTGGGACAATAAGATGAGAAAATAATGGCAAGGTTTAATCATATCTCCACAATATGGAAAAGGAGGAAGAGAATGAAATATGGAGAGATAATTATGCAAATTGAAAGCTCCTCTATTTGGATGGCACAAATTAAACTTTGATGGCGCTTCACGAGGAAATCCAAGCATTGCTAGTATTGGTTGTGTTATTCATCATTGGGATGGTGCCAGTTGTGGTAGATTGGCTAAACCTATTGGAATAGCCACAAATACTAATGCAGAAATTGATGCATTAGTTGAAGGGTTGTTAGTTTGTAAGGATTTAGGTACTGTTCAGAAATTGGAAATTAAAAAAGATTTTAAGCTTTTTATTAATGCTCTTAGATCTCGAAAAAACTCATAACTGGAGATTGAATTCAAAATTAGAAAGAGCCCTAGAGCTACTTAAACATTTAAGCCATGTAAAATTTGGTCAAATTTATCGTGAAGGTGACAAAATAGCTAACAAGCTTGCTAACAAGAGTGTTGATGGCCTATATATTGAGAATATTGGAGACTTATAATCCTCTATTCCTATTAAGTTATATGTATCAAACTATAGAATAACTTCTTATCATAATCGTTTACTCCTTTTTAATAGCTAATAATATACTATTATCTTTTACCCACTTAATTTTTATCATAATCTTTTTCCTATTCATATTTCCCTTCTTTAAATCCATAACTCCCTAATCAGACCATTTCCCCTCATTAGCATACTTCTCTTTTCAATTTATATTGGAGGTAACCTGAGTACTCTTTTAAACTTGGTTTTCCCTGGACAACTCTTCTTAACCTTTCCCTTTCAGCATCTTTCATCTCCCTTTTTCCTTGTCATTCCCCTTCTGCCCCATCAACTCCACATCATCTCCCTTGTTATCTCTCTATGTCATGAGGATCTTTCTTTGTCCCCCATCTCCTGCTATTATGATTCGTGTTCCTCTCTTTCTCTCCTTTTCATCATTATGTGTCAACCTATCTCCCATATGTCATTTTTGTGCACCCTTCTCAGTTTTGACCTCCTTATGTGCCCTCCTTTCATCATGTTTTTTCTTCCCATTTCCCCTCCTTCGAGTATTATCTAGAAGTATCTAGATCCCCTTCATTTATTTATCCCTTCTTCGATATTTTTGTTACTTCATTGAATGGAAAATGGTCATTATAGGTTTAAAATAGATAATCACTCGATAGTAAGACAACATATTTTAAACTCACTTTAATTTTAATCTTATATTTAATACTTTTACATTCCTTATTTGCATAAGAAACAATAAATGGTAGAACGATTCCAAGGACATCCCTTACTTATGAGTAATATAAATGGAAACTTCCCTCATAGAAAGATCTCAAAAACATCCCTATCAGAATATACAGACCAAGATATGTCAATTGACATCCATGAGACATCTCTAACTTAGTTTCATATTCAACTCTTAAACCCAAATCAAATATATTTAAATATTCTTTTCTATATTCAATTAATACAAGCTAACACTTGGCCAATAAAATCTCAATAGACACTCAATAGTTATATTTGAACATAAATCTCAATAGATATATTTGAACATAAATCTCAATAGACACCCTACCAATGCAAGCTTCATACATATGTACTATGCTTTAATTATAAACACATAATCAAATATATTTCAGAAGATGCTCCAGCGATGATAACCAAACAGTGGATAGAACACTGGGAATTCTTTAGATTACTAGACCATTTTTTCCTTTTAGATAGTTTTAGATATAATACAATTTTTGTAACTTAACCCCATCCAGGCTAAATAAATATTAATTAATTTTGAATTCAATTTAATACTCCTTTACCATTCAAACTAAATGATATTGATATACATGTTCATTACTACCTTCTTTTTAAATTTGTTTATATTTAACAAAGATCAATCACTCTGGAGTATAACTTATGGGCACTAATTTAAGCCAAAATATTTGGTAGAAATTTGTGATGTATGTAGGTATTCAGCTAAATATTTGGTGTCATGAAATATCAGCTGGATTTGGACTCCTTATTCACTGACAAGTGTTAGAAAAATATATATAAAGCAAAAAAAAATTGGAAGAAATTTCAATATTCATTCATTTATATGTATCGGTATTCATAGATTTTGTACATTTTATCCAAGGAGATCAATTATAAACTTTATCTAAACTTTTGGAGCTATATCGGGAGGTTTTCTTTGAATGACTCTTTCCCCCCAGTGCTCCTAGCGAGTCGGTTTGTATTTAGGTTGAAATTTATAATAATTTATTTGGCTTTGACCCATTACCCATCAAAAAAAAGAGGAAAGGTAAGGATAAATTGATAGGGAAGAAGAAACATGAGGGTAAAGATAATTTGGTGGGGAATAAGGAGGTTGCCGGGAAAGGTAAGGACATTCTTATTGGGAAGAAGAATTCTTCTAGGAGTAGGAAGAATGATACACCCATTGGTGGAGGAGAAGAATAAGGCTAGTCTAAAGAAAAAATGAAGATGGATGATACTATTTTGGACCAACATATGGACCTATCTCAAGAGCATTCAGCTCCTCCAAATGACCATGTTTGTTGCATGCATAACAAGTTTTGTTAACTTGCTTGATTTCCATTTTTGGTAGATTTGCTTTAATCTCTTCAACATTTTCAACTTTCCTTGCTCCTGAAGATGCTTCATGAGGTTTCTCTCTTTCTTGTAATGAATTGACTTCAGTTGGTGTTATATTGAATCCAAGACTAGTAGTGTCACCTTTTTTCTTTTTTTGCATTAAGCAAAGATTGAAGTGAATTAGAACTAGTGTGGAGTTTATCAATCTTATCCTTTGCTTCTGTTAATTTAGATTCCAATTTCTTCTTTATGTGTTCTAATTCCAAAACTTTCATGTTTGCTTTTAAAAGTTTATCATCTAGTTGTTTGATTTCTTTGATCTTTTCTTCAATAGCAATTTGGATGTCTGTGAGCTGTTCATCCAGATTCTCAATTTTATCTTTTAGAGACATATTCTCTTCATTGATCTTTTTGATTATTTTCCCTAAGTCACTTGTAGAAAAATATTTCAAATCTTTTCTTAGTTTCTTGATAAGCATTTGTGAGCCATCAAATTTCAGTCTAAGTTCTTCATTTTCTTTATCAGATCTATCAAGATCTTCAAGAGCTGCTTCAAGATTCTTTTTCAAATGGTTTGCTTCTGCTGAGTCCATGATCACCTCAAGTGGTTAAACTTATTTTCTAAGGACCAGAGCTCTGATACCAATTGTTAGAAACACTGAGAGGGGGGGTTGAATCAGTGTTTGTCTCTTTAATTACTTTTTAGCAACTTAAACATAAATCAAACATACATAGAATGAAGCTTAACATAAGAACTCATAACACATGATATGATTATGTGGAAACCTTGATCAGAGGAAAACCCCGGTGGGAATTAGTACCCACAAATATTGTACTAGGTATAATGAACCTGTTAAAGTTCCTTTGCCCTGTTAGAAGCAGTCTTTACAATATGAGTACAATGACCTTGTTAAAGGTTTGAACCTGTTAGGAGTCTTTTACAAAACCCTATTAAAGGTATATGGCTCACTTCTTAGGCTCACTTCCCAATAAGTTGAAGGCTACAACCTTCTGAAAGATGACATGCACTATATCAAAATGAACTATTGTGATGACACTGTTGTCTGATCAGTTCCGTGTATGCGCGAATGCTCTCACTCTCTTAAAGAGCTATATCATATACTGAATTCATTATATTGTTCCTTTTTATCTTCCTCTTACATCATAATCGACGCTTGTAACATTACTTTACATTACATACTTATATGTTCATATCCGAATAGGCGCGACCCAAAACAAAACACTAGTCGGCCCTAAAAAAAATATACAACACTTTCGAACAAGTCAGCTCAAGCGTGTTTACTACAATGATAATTACATCATTACAAACATATAACAAAAGGCACTTAGCCATTACATCACAAAATAATTCACGCTAATGAAAATAGTAGTCGACTTCCATGCTTTGTCTTCTGGACTGCTGGTCTACTGATATACCTATAACTCTGTCGTACTGTTGTTCCATACTAGGCATGTCTGGATGTAGCATGTACACATGTCATACAACTTATATCTGAACACGCATACGCTAACTTGATCTCTCGCACATGCGCTGATGTGCTGATCATTGAGTATCTCTGTCTGCCCTATTTTTATACTTAGTCATTTTGTCTTTCATGATAGAAACTAAACATGACTTTGTTTCCATGATGACAATAAAAAATGAGTCACGCATCCTTAGGAAGTCAACTTGCCAACAGATCTTGCCAAGGTTTCCATCTTTTCTTCCACAAAACTTTCAATACCCTAACCAATATCCTACACCTACCCACCATCCTTCTATATTGGGTCCCTACATTCCATCCAGCCCATATCCTTCCATGCCTCTCATCTAATCCATTGCATAAATCCTTGGCTACCATCTTCCTTATCCTCCATATCATTCATCTCTACCGTCACCCTATTAGCATCTTTGATCATACTTTAAGTGGCCTTGGCCTATCATATCATATCCTTCGAAGGAGCACTATCCAAAGAGAAAGAGGCATAAATTCTTCCCTAAATTTAAAAAAAAAAGAGATTAAAAAAGAGAAAAAGTGCCTTGGTAAGAACCTGGTAAACAGGCACCTTGGTAGCAAAAGTAAAGAGAAATAAATCCATCTTATGGTGAAAACCACTTCTTGTGGTGCCTTGGATAAGTACCATGATGAAAACCTGGCAAACAGGCATCATGTGTAATTCCTCCTACTTGCACTATTCACTTGGGGGAAATTTCCTTCCATGTCATCTTATCCATCATATCTTTCATCCAGCTAGCCCATGCGCATCATGTTCCTTCTGATGATCTTGACAAGGTTAAGCCTATCTGTGAACGCTTTGCATATTGGCATCCATATCTATGATACCCTATCATGATCTTGCTTATCCCAAGTTTATCCTCACTATCCATGAACATCCAAATACTATCCCAACACTATCCTATCAGTTTGACCACTTGGTCTTGATCAAAAGGAAGAATGAAAAATACAACACAAGTTCTCAGAACTCTCTTGACATGTCCACTCTTTTGGGCCACATGCTTTTCATGACATCAGTTCATTTCCCTATATGCTATCTAGCACCACTTCATGAGATAACATTGCTATATTCTTTATCCCTAGCTTGGGTAATCTTAAAGAGACTGTTCTTGAAGGTGGCATTCACCCGCTTCATCCACCAATGCTAATCCACTTCTGATCTATCAATCCATCTATAAAGCCCTATATCTTGCTAGACATTGGGAGAAAACCAATGTGATCATGCTTGAGAATTGGTAATCTAAAAAATCTTAAAACATTTTAAAATCTCTAAAAAATCCAAAAAAATCATAAAATCAAAAAATTAAAAAAAAAAATCGTCAAATTTGCATTTTTTTCTTCTTATTGCTTGTGTATATCTTGTATATCCTTGTTATCCTTGTACAGTCTTGGTCAGTCTTGTATCCTATCGTCATATCTTGGAACCATTCCACATCTCATCCTTGAGACAATTATACCTGGCTAGGGGCAAGTTCTTAGTCATCCTGGGGAGTAAGTTCCTAAATTCAACTATTGGTCCAAGAGGAGTCCACCACATTACCTATCAAATATCAGGTTCTCTACTATTTTACAATACTGGTGTTTCTCAACACCCACGAGCTTAAACAAATAATGTTTCTTAACACTCATCAAACAAACAATGATCACAAAACAAAAACAATTACACACAATCAACTAATGGTGTTTCTCAACACTACCTATCATGGATAGTATGATTATTATCTTTCTTATTATGTCTTCTGAGTGACTCTATGATGTCTTCGTACTAGAGAAACAAGGATAGGGGGCATGATATTTTCTATATCTGCTGTCTATTATCATTGATGATTGATTGTGAAATTTTCTTTGTTTGCTTCTTGAAAGTTAATTCGTGATAGTATGCAAATTTGTCTTAGGACATGATCATCAAAGAATCATCAAGGACATTTGCATATGAAAAGGATTAATTATTGTTTGTTAATTTGTGCAAGTAGTATTCATATCAACATGGTCGCCTAAGAACCAGTGGTGGTTGTACTTGCTTATAACTAACACCTAACAACTAACATCTCTATGATGAAATTAAGCACAATATGAAGATAAATATGGAAGATTGCATCACATTCTAGGGGCATTCATTTTCATTCTAGTATGCACCTGCCTTGATCAAAATCACCTCACATAGGAAAATTTATTTGCAACATGGTTGAGTATCACATCTAAGATCCTTGAATCTATCATCATGGTTGATCATTATTTTCTTACAACATCATTATAAGGAGCTCAATCAAAATGGATTCTTAATCAATCTTCTACATCATCAACATTAATCCAATCTTTGGAGTCAATTGAACATTTTCTAAACTCATCAATACAACATTATTCAACATTCTTCTATCAAATTTTGATCTCTCTCCTGAGGGGGCATTATCATCATCATCATCAATATTCTTACATCTGGATCATCAAAAAACTTTGTTATCAAATCTGATGTGTTGTATCAAATGTTTTTCATTAAATCAATCATCAAACTGAATCTAGCAACAATCATCAATCATATCAGAGATCTTGTCTAATCCAATTGAATCATATTGATCAGGCATATCAATTTCATTGCATCACATCAAATTGATAGTCTCTTCATGATAATCAAATCAATTTTGTCAACACTAGGGGCATATCAACTTCATCAAGATCCATATCAAATTGGTTGTCTCAATCAAAATATCAAATTGGTTAATCAATCTTATCAACATCAATATTTTCAGTATCTCTTTGGTAGATAATCAGTTTCATCACATCATATCAAACTAGTTATGCTAGCTATTATCAATGATCTCTTATCCAACATCGCGTCAAATGTAGATTCATATTGACATCAGACATTAGATATTCTTTGAATCAACACGCTAATCGCATATTGATTCAAAGATGGGCAAATTTAATCACCTAAAATTGGTTCAGCCAAAGCAATTGCCCTAAATGCTAATCATAAAGATCCAATCTCCTAATCATGATCAAATCAAGCTAATCTTCAACATAATTGTGTAATTGAATTCGATCAATTCAGTTGCATAATTCATTAACCATCAAAAATCAATGATCATTCATCAAGGATCATTCATTGATTAATACTCCTAGCTATTTAATTAAATCAAAATCAAAAATACCATGGCTACTGATATTAATTAAAGTGATTTAATTAATTTTCCTATTATCTTCTCAACTCACAAAAGGACAAAGAATTTAAGTCTAACCAATGAGCTTCAATCGCATGGATCACTCAAGGTCCTAATCTTAGCCATCCCTCAATGGATGAATCTCGACCATTCAATTCAAATTTGAATTTGAGTCTTTCCCTCCAAAGGAAAATCTATAAAAGTAACTTTATCAAGGCTATTATCAAGCTAGATCCTCATTTTCATAGACATAATGCTAGTTTCATTTCTAGCTCATATATTCTAGCTCAATTTTGCATTAATGTAGATGCATTCTCAATTGAATCTTCCATTTCATGATTGTCAATTCTATGATCTAATGTGATAATCTGAGAGCAACTAACAATTTAGAGTAGAATCTTCATGACTAGGAAGCAACAATTTGTTTTCTCAAGGTTTTCTCTATTTTTCATTGAATTGATCTTACTAACCTTGGATATAATGAGTTATTGAGACTTTGTGTGTAGTATACTTGCAGGATACATAATAAAACATCACAATAACCAATTAGATTATATCAAGTTGACATCAATTAAAATACAATCCATTAACGAATTTAATGTCTTGCACTATCTTTCTGCATTTTGGTGATCAACTTAACATCCTCAAACATTCAATCAGCTATATGTCATCAATCTCCCCCTTTGGAATTGATGGAAACACACTACATTATCACACTATATTATTACTAATACAATATGAAATATATCAAGTGTATTTCATCCATCACTCCCAAATCTTTTTGTTCTATAACTAATACAAATGTATGGCTCTCGGTAAGCTCATATAGCTTAGATTTGTTTCTTACAAAGGGTATTCTTCAATCTTCAATCCCTTTACTGGTTAATGTAGTAGCTTCTATATCTGTTCCTTATATGTGCTTTGCCTTGACTGTTCCTCTCCTTGATCAGCTTTGTTTCTTTGACAACAATCTCTCCCTTAATATGTATTCTCTCCCTTATGTTACTTCTCTCTCTTTGATGGATATATATGTAATCTCTCCCTTTGGATAATGATTAACTCTCCCTTTGAATTCTTAGGAACTTCTCTCCATGGATAATGATATAATCTCTTTCTGATAATGAGATAATCTCTCCCTTTGACAACAATGCCAAACAATTCTTCCATATCATCTTCCATCCCTTTTTATAATATACTCCTTGAATTTCCCTATCCATTAGCAATACATTAACTTTGGTGTTCGGTGTATAGATGTATCTTTACAGTCCTTCTTTGTGCTTGCATCAACATGAATGATCTTCTGATTTGAGTATAAACTGATGCAATCTCCTAGTCAACTTACTGACCGATAGACAAGGTTTGGACACCTAGTCTTTGTCTCAGGTACTCAAATGTATCTTTCGCTAATGGCTTGATAAAGATGTCAGCTAATTGTTCCTTTGATTGAACATATTCTAGTATCATCTCTTTTCCTTGCACTTGTTATCTTAAATAGTGATACTTGATAGCAATATGCTTAGTCTTAGCATGCATGAATGGATTCTTTGACATGTTTATTGCACTGGTATTATCACAATAGATAATCACTGGTTCAAGAATCTTCATATTCATACCTTCCAAAAAATGTTTGATCCATGCAATATTGAAGCAATTTTCAGTAGCAACCACATATTATGCTTCTATAGTATACTGTGAGATGCATCCTTGCTTCTTATTGATCCATGTGACAAGTCTGTCACCCATGAAGAATGCTCCTCCAGTTGTACTCTTTTGGTCATCAATGTTTCCAAACAAATCAACATCTGTATAGACTTGAAACTCAAATTTTCCTTCTCTTTTATACCATAAGCCATATTCCTCAGTGTTCTTTAGATATCTCAAGATTCTCTTGATAGAAGTCATATGTGACTCTTTGGGATTAGAAGGGAATCTTGCAACTATTCCAACTGCATGTGCTATATCTGGTCTGGTATGAACAACATACATTAGTTTTCCAATCATTGATCTATACAAGGTCTGATTTACCTCATTTTCTTTGTCTTCCTTTGTCATCTTACATCTGGTTTCCATAAGTGTTCCAATTGGTTTTGAATATTCCATCTTGAATATCTTCAACACTTCCTTGATGTATTTGGACTGAGTGATATATAAACTTGCATCTTGTTGAAGAATCTGTAGACCAAGAAAGAACTTGATCTCCCCAAACATAGACATTTCAAACTCTTTTCTCATTTCATTAGCAAAGGATTTACATAACATTTCATTACCCCCAAAAATGATATCATCAACAAATATTTCAGCAATCATAATATTACCATCGATATCTTCTTTTAAGTACAGATTGCTATTTTAACTTGTTCTTACAAATTCAATGCTAATGAGATAAGAGTGAAGTCTTTCATACCAGGCTCTAGGTGCTTGTTTCAATCCATACAAGGCTTTACATAGTCTACATACCATGTTTCTCATGTCTGGATCAGCAAACCCTTCTGGTTGTTCAATGTATACCTCTTCTTCCAGTATTCAATTTAGGAATGCAGATTTGACATCCATCTGGTATACCTTGAATCCTTTGAATGCATCATAAGAAATTAATATTATCACTCATTCTAGTCTAGCAATGGGTGCAAAGGTTTCACCATAATCAATACCTTCCTCTTGTGCATACCCTTGCATACTAATCTTGCTTTATTCCTTGTGACTTCTCCATTCTCATTCAGCTTGTTTCTGAATATCCATTTGGTATCGATGATATTCTTGTCATCTGGTCTAGGTACTAGTGTCCATGTACTATTCTTATCAATATGTTCTATCTCTTCATTCATAGCACTGAACCATTCCTCATTTTCAAGTGTAGTATTAATAGATTTAGGCTCAAAATCACAAAGTAAACATCTAGTGTTTAGTGACTTACTTCTTGTTTTCATTCCAGCCTTCTTGTCTCCTATGATCTGATTATGTGGATGATGTCTTCTAACATACTTGGAAATTTTTGGTTCAGCTCTTTGTCCATCATTCTAATCATCTTCTTGACCTTCATTCTGATCTCCATCACTCGGTACATCATCTAGAGTATTCTCCTGATTTTTGGTAATTGCAGCCTTATGCTCAGGTGCAATGTTCTGTTGCTCAGGAGCGATACACTATTTCTCGGGTAGAGTGTCAATTTCTTCAATGTAAACAAACATGTTTTAGTCTTCTAGTTCTTTTTTTTCTTTCCTTATCATTCTTTTCTGCAAATTTATCTATTCTTACATTTGCACTTTCAATGATCTTGTTAGATGACTTATTAAGAAAATTATTAGCCTTGCTTTTGGTGGAATACCTTAGAAAGATACCTTCATCACTTTTAGAGTCAAGATTTCCATTTCTTTCATCTTTCAAAATATAACATTGACTACCAAAAATTCTGAAGTAACTTACATTGGCTGTGTAACCATACCAAAGCTCATAGGGTGTCTTCTTTGTGTCCTTCTTCAATTGTACTATGTTCAATGTGTAGATAGCAATACTGAAAACTTCCCTCTAGAAAGTTTGAGTGATTCTTTTCTCAATCATCAGTGTTCTTGCACAACAAACAATGGATTTATTTCTCCTTTCAGCAATCCCATTTTGATGTGGTGTTCTTGGTGCAGAAACCTGTCTTTTAATTCCATGCTCATTTCAATAGTTAGTGAATTCATTTAAAATAAATTCCCATCCTCTATGTGATCTTAAGCATTTCAATTCCTTACCACTTTGTTTTTCTACCATATCCTTACACCATTTAAAAATATTTAATGCTTATGATTTATCTTTTAAGAACATAATTGTCATCATTCTAGAGTAATCATCTATAAAGAGAATGAAATACCAATCTCCATAGTAGCTCTTTGTCCTCATGGGTCCAGATAAATTAGTATGGACTAATTCTAGAATTGCATTAGATGTATGGGTTTTACTCTTGAAACTAGACTTTGTCATTTACCATTTTGACAATTCTTGCACATGATATGCTCGGGCTTTGACATGCTCGGTAAGCCTCTTACTCTTCTTTTATTGCTTATCTTTATCATGTTGTCAAAATTAACATGGCATAGTCTTTTATGCCATAACCATATGTCTTCATTTCTAGCCATTAAACAAGTTGTGTTAATGTCATCAAGATAGAAAAGGTTACCTTTTGTCTCTTCACCAGTTTCGATCAACCTTCCTAATTCATTGAAGATCTTTTCCTTCTTATTCTCAAATGCTACTCGGTGACCTGTGTTATTCAGCTATGAAACACTCAGCAGATTATAATTCAGTCCTTTTATCCAATAAGCATTTTCACATTTGATCAAGTTATTCAATATTATGGCTCCTTTACCTTCAACTGGAAAAGGTGTTTCATTACCCATTCTTACTGTTCGACCATTATAGTATTCAAAAGTTAAAAACTTTTTTTTATCACTGGTCATGTGGTGAGTGTAGCCACTATCTATAATCCAGACATCATTCTTGCTAACTTTAGATATAAGTGCAGTTTCTACATACCTTTCTTCTTCTTCATCTGAATCATCCTTCATGGCTACAAATACAATCTCAATGTCTTCTTCAAATTCAGTGTCAGTGTCATCAGCTCTGTTTTCAGCTAGGTAACAAGATTTCTTTCCTTTTTCCTTGTAGTCTCGGGTATCTCTTCTATCAAATTGCTAGTTGCTTTGATAATCTCTGTTATCACCTTGGTCAAACTTCTTTTAATATGTTCTATCATTAATTCTGTCATCTTTTCTCCTGTTAGGACATCTTGCAGCAAAGTGTCCAACCTCTTTACAATTAAAACATACAAGTGGTAATTTACCTTTGTATCTACCTTTGCCTCTCTGCAATATTCTTGCCATTTGTGCTTCAATCTCATCAAGTCCTTGATCCTCATTATCACTTTCACTATCATTTCTAATAGTGTGTCTATGAATTGACTTACTTATTTTCAAACAAGATTTGAATGCAGACTCTATAGATGGTAAGACACTATTATCAAAGTTATTCATCTCAAATGAAATCAGTCTACCATTTAGACTATCTAGAGTAACATTATTGTTTGCAACTACTCTCATTTCTTGTATAGCAGATACTTTAATGGCATATACAAGTAGTAAGGTTCTTAGGATTTTACTTACCACTGTCTCTTCTTCAAGTACACCTCCAACTCCTCGGATAGCATTGACTACTTCTTTGATTCTACAGCTATACAGAGTGATATTTTCTCCTTCTTTCATCCTTAGGTCATCAAACATCCCTCTTAGGCTTTCTTCCTTGGCTCTTAGTACATTCGCATCTCCTCCATATACTAGCTTCAATTTATCCCACATTTGCTTTGCAAAGGTGAAGGTTTTGACATCTTCAAACTCAGAATCAAAGAGTGAGGAAGCAAGTTCTATCATCATGAAATTATGCTCATGCTTTTCTCGCAATTGCTCAAGTGTGTGAGGTCCTATAGGCAACACATATTCAGTATCAAGGTTTTGAGTAACATCATTACCAATACCTGAAAGGTGGAGTCTTATTCTACTTTTCCATGATGCAAAGTTGTCTTTATTCAACTTGGGAACATCTCGTTTGTTCAGCTTGTGATCTTTTCCTTGAGCTGTTAAACTCCCTTTCTAAGCACACAAGTGCTGATACCAATTGTTAGAATAACTAAGAGGGGGGTGAATCAACGGCCTCAAAAATATTCCAATAAATCAACCCAAAAACTTAGTACCATGATATTAAGCCTCTAGTTATCTTCAGTCCTACAAGATGAATGCCTTCAAACAAACTTATCAAATAACTACTACTCAGTATTCACTGTTAAACCTTATTCTTATTGTCTACCGATTAGAAGTCTTTCATTTACTGAAAAAATATTAAATTGCTTAGTGTATACTAATCAATCCAGATTAGTTATGTGTAATGAAAAATACTAAAGTAATGACTCATAAACACATTGACACATGGATTTTTAATGTGGAAACCCTGTTAAGGGAAAACCCACTTGGGACCGGTAACCCAAAATTTTCACTCTTCTGAAGTGAGCTCTGTGAGGAGCCAACCCTTTTAAAGGTTACAAACACACTATTAGGTGTGACCTTGTTAGAGGATTTAAATAGAATATTTTTTCACTTGATATCGGGATCTCTATGCTACCTTCTATGACCAAACCCAGTGTAGTTTGTCAAATGGTATCTAGCATCTCATGCTATCTTCATGATTAAACTTTTTGGTACTTCTTGGGATGTATCTCAATATAGAAAGGATTGTTAAGTCATACTTGATTAAGAGACTTTCTGAATCAATGGTTAAACTAAAATAGTAAATGATCTATTCACACACACAACTTAGACTGGCATATTTTCAGATCTATTGTACGCTCATTATACCTTTCTGATTAATGTATTTTTTCAATACCTTTTCTCCACTTCTTTCTTCTCGGTGATGCTATGCTTCTCTGTTTATCAGTGTCTGTAGAAATATTTAGCTCTTTCCTCAGCTTGATTGATCAGGACTATATGAAGTTGTTCTTCACCAGTTTCTCTTTAGCATCCTCTTTTTCTATTCACTCCCCTAATTCATAATGAATTATATTGTCTCTTTATAGACATGATATCACCATTTCTCCCTTCTTGATTTTCTTGTTCTTGGCGTGATTTTCAATCTTAGCCGATCTTTCATTAACTCTTTACTTCAATTTTATCCCATAGATTTCTCCTTGACAACTAGATAAAACATCTTTAAATATTTTACTTATCTTTGGCTTTAACTTGTCGATGAAAACAATAAGCTAAGTATTTTTTCGTTTCTAAACTTCAGTTATTTTTGGTGTTTTAACACTTTGATAGCTTTGGTCAACACTTAAGTTCTCCTCGGGCTTCTCTGTCGGTGTTGTCTGTCCGTCGAGGTTGTTTGTCCATCAGGTAACACTGTGATCTTGGCCATCGATAATGCTTGTGATTTTGTTCATCAGTTTTCTTTCTCGGGCCTCCCTGTGACTTTGCTCTTGGGTTTCTCTATCCATTGGTGGTACAGAGCACCTCCCATTTTGGTGTGTTTGGTATATTTTAGGGTTTTGTGAATTTTTGTGTGTGGTTTGGAATAAGATCCAATAGGTTGGATCCAAAGGTGACCACCTCCATGTTTGTAAGAGCCAAAAGTGCTCACTAGGTGCTTTATAGTTATTTTTACCTAGAAAGACAAAAGGTGCTATTTTTGTGTAGTTTTGGTTTAATGTGTGTCTTAGGACCCTAAATTTCATAACTAGGGTCATAGATGTCAACCGCATCCATCGAGTTGACAAAAAGAGTCAAATAGCACAAAATGCAAAAAGTTGCTCGAGCAACTTTTGCAACTTTTGGCAGTAAGTTGCAAAATGAAGTTAGAGTGGTTGTAACCACTCATGCTTGATAAATGAGCATGGATTGATGATTCTAAGAAGTTTAATGAATCTTTGTATTGTAGAACTTATTTTGTGTACCTTTGTACAGATGTCTTTGACTGTATTCTTTTAATTCACAGTGCTTTCTGCATTTTGTACGGCTGTGTACGGATTGGGAAAGGAGATCAGACCCCATGGGGATGTAGTGTTTCAAGATAGATTTCTTTTTCATATTTTTATTTTTCTTTGAAGTTATAGGAGTAGAGAGTTATAGTAGATTTGAAGTCACTGGTCTATAAATCCCATTTACAGAGTCACAGTGCCAAAAATGGCTCTAACCTAAGCATCCACTAGTGGAAATGGTTGAAACCATAGGGGATGAAGGGTTAGAGTCTATATATAAGTTTTTTTTTTCATTTTTTTTTTTGCAATGAAGTTTCTAGACCAAGAGTGAAGCCCTATGGTTGACTATTAGGAACAGGTGAGCCTGCACAGGGTGAAGTTGGATTTGGTTCGAGCACCCATGATCTTGGGGAAAATACTTAGAGGCATGTCCAAAAGCCCTAAAGATTCTCCTTGAAGTATCAAAAGTGGGGAGATGGTGAAACAAAGTTTGAAGACCAATTTGGTGACAATTTGTCAAGGCTGGTCTAAAGGCCTAATTAATATGCTAAAAACTAGGGCCTAGTGATAAATAGCATTGTAGGTGCATTCAGAAGCTAGGATTTTGGATTTTGATAGGTTTGGTGGAAACCTTGAAGATTTTCAAGGTCTTATGTGGATTTTTTTGAAGATTTGAGAGCTTAAGCCCAAAAATAGTGAAATTTGACCTACTAGGAAACAAGCCAATTAGGCCTCCTTGTGAATTTGACAACAAATGGATTGGGGAAGTATCCAGAAGTATGGGAAAGGGTTCTAAAGAAATTTTAATGGGACAAGAACATAGACAAGATTCTAAGGGGATGTATGGGAAGATCCTAAGAAAGGGTTTGGGATTCTAGGGGAAAATCTAGTGAGGAAGCCTAAGAAATTGAAGAACTAGTTGGACTAGTTGAACCTAGGAACATTGGAGTCTTCAAAAAATCAACTATACCTTGGAGGAGAAGTTGATAGAGAGGGTCTTGGAGATCCAAATTGTAGAAGAACACAAGGAGAGGTAACCATTGGATGGTTAGAAGAGATTAGGAATACTTTGGGAAAGAAATCACTAGAACCCTAAACCCTCTGCATCAGAGTGGTATCAGAGCCAAAAATTCTTGAAGTTTTTGTATGTCTGAAGGGGAGAAGAGTCAAGAGGTTGAAAACATGCCTACTAAGGAAATGAGTAGATATTCCATTATGGAATTGGTTCAGGGCCTCTTGGAGAAGGCTAGTGTGTCAAAAACAAGGAGCAAGAAGAAAGTAACTGAATGGGGAGATGAGAGTGATGATGAAGAGACTGAGAATTAGTCAAGAGAATCTAAAGGAAAAGAAGTGGAGATGGATAAAGACCAAAAGGTATTCTTGGATGCCTTTAAATCCATCAACAAAGACAACATGGAACACATACCATACTATTGTGGTAGCTTGAATGGTGAAGAGTTGTTGGATTGGCTAGAGGCCATAGGCAATCAGTTTGACTATAAAGAAGTGGAAGAGGAGAAGAGGGTCAGCTATGCCAAGGCTAGACTCAAAGGATCTGCATTGGTGTGGTGGAACATGATGCAATATGATAGGGTAACAAATGTAAAGAAGAAGATAGTTTCTTGGGAGAGGATGAAGATCAGGTTGAGGGCACAATTCTTGTCTACTGATTATGAAATTCAAATGTACTAGAAGTTGCAGAACTTGAGACAAAAGGAGTTAACAGTAAGTGCATATACTGAGGAGTTTCACAAACTGAGCCTAAGGGCTAGAAGATAAGAAGAATAAATGGAGAAGGTAGCAAGGTATCTCAATGGGTTGAGATAAGGGATACAAGATGAAATTAGTATGATGGCTCCTGACAGTATGCACAAGTTTTTTTAGTTAGCCTTGAGAGCAGAGGATAAGGCTAGAAGGAGGAATGACTTCCATCAAAGAGGAAGGGGTGGTAACAATAATAGAGGATTTAGAGGCAGGAGTAACTTTGGTAGAGGAAAAAGACCAAATAGATTAGTGGAGCATCAGTCTATGGATAACAGTGGGGGTAATCAGTTCAGAAGGTCATTTCAAAGAGGAGGATATAGAGGAAGAGGACCACCAAGAGGTAGATTTTAGTCCCAAAGAAGATCTAATTTAGTCTTCACTGGTAGATGTTATAACTGCAATCAAGTGGGTCATACAATAGGCAAATGTCCTGAAAAGGCTACCTCATCTTCTATGGGAGACAGAAGAAATCAATTGGTACAAGAGGATGATACACAAAGCGTCACTTCTCCCATTTCCAAGGTAGGGCCAGTAATGAATGGAGAGAATCTAATGTTGAGGTCTTTGTTGAAAGTACCTAATACCCTAGAGCCACCTCAAAGAAAGAATTTTTTTAAGACTACTTGTAGGTCTCATGGGAAGATTTGAAAAGTGATAGTGGACTCTGGATCCACTGAGAATATAGTATCAACAGAGATGGTGGACAAACTGAAACTTAGAAGAATACCTCATACCACTCCATATAAAGTTTCATGGTTAAACAAGGGGCAACAAATAGTGATAGATGAAAAAACCATGGTAGATTTTGAAATAGGTGAGTATAAGGACAAGGTCCTATGTCACATATTGCCTATGGATGCATGTCATCTTCTTTTAGGATGTCCATGGCAATATGATGTGAAGTCTATTCATGATGGAGAAAAGAACAACTATGTAATCACCAAGCTAGGGAAGAAGTTTCAAATGGATTCGTTACAAGAACCTAATGAAGAGAAGCATGTGGGAACTAGTGTGATTCTCTTGAGTGGAAAGGAGTTTCTAAAAGCTATGAAGAAGGAGAGAGGAGTATGTTGTGCAGTGATAGTGAAGCCAAAGGAAGAGACCAAGGAGAAAGCCAACATGCCACCAGAGGTACAAGCATTGTTGGAAAGATATCATGACATAGT